>JAVIAB010000046.1:22605026-22672526 GCA_032433765.1 Megaustenia siamemsis
TCATCCGAATTAATATCTCATCTCCCGAATAAAGAAAGGTAGCCGCAGTCCCCATCATAGCAGTCTCAGCACACGCCAAAAGACATAATGCGAAACCGCACAGAAAGTGAACACATCCATCTGTTCACCGTCATACGATATCATCATTGATCGTATGCAATGGAATCGAAACATGATCAGCTCATGGTGTGCACAGAGCACTTAACTCAGTAGCTACTGCAACGAGCCGGACTTGGAATATGAGGGAAGTGTAACAAGAAACACTTTCAGGCACAGCCTATAATGCTTCCTGCCGCCTATCCGCTATATTGACCGGAAGTTCACGTCATTCCGAAAATGATCGTCCTATTTTTTTTAAAATGTAAAGCGCTTGATGATGTTAGGAAGTCGTTTTTGTCTCGAAATCCAAACATATGAAACTTGAATAAGGTTTACTCGTTTAGCCACCCCCCCCCCCCCCCCCAATCAGGGTTACGTGAAGTCATTGGAACAGGCAGTAGTGGATGGTGTTAAGGGAGCAATCGATAAAGGCGGTGGATAAGCATTCAGTGATGGCAGGCAGGAGATCTCAATTATAAAGACAATAGCCGCGATTTTCGACTGCTACAGCCTCTGCCATCATAGAGTGGATTTGATCCAGCCAGGTTATCTTATCCCTTTACACAAAAATAACAGACTTAACTGCAAGGAGACATGCAAGGAGCTTGAAGGAGAGGTAGCTCAGTGGTTAGTGAACTGGACTACAAAAGGACAAGAGGTAGGGTTCAATCCCAACCGACGGCTTCCGGGTTCATCCAGCCTTAAATGGGTACCGCATTTTTTTCTGGGGAAGTAAAGCGGCAGGGGCGTAACACCAACCACATTACCCCAAAAATCATGTGCTGAAGGTCTGTAAAATGTATGGTCACTAACACCATATTCCCTATACGCCACTTGGCGGGACGGGGGTACTATACTTATTAAGAATGAGAGGTATATATAGAAGGAGATGAGAGGGGAACATAAACAAATGGACAGGACTGGAGTTCCCAAATAATGACTCAGATAGCGAGAAATGGAGAAGGTTGACGAAGTCTATTTGTGATGCCACAACAACTACCAGGATAAAAGAAAGTAGAAATTGAAAAAAAGAAAGAAAAAGAATCAGAAGAGGAGAAAGTTGATAAAAAAAAGAAGAGGGACAATGTAAAAGAAGAAGTTGAGAATAACATTTAGCAGCTAAACGAGAGCAGGGGTGTGGTATTGTCTAAAAGAAGTCAAAGAAAAAAAAAGAAACTGTTTACCAACATATCATCATCATCTTCGTCATCAGGTACCGTGTCTGCTGGCATAGGTGATCATGTCTCTCTACAACTTTCGATCTCGACAGCTACCTATGATTTCTGTTGTTGACCTTTTGACAAGCCATACTCTTAAGATGTCTTGTATCTTTTCTATTTGCTTCTCTCTATCTCTTCGTCCCTAAATTTTCCAGTTGTTACAATATATCCCAGCTATTCCCTTCTCATTACATGGCCAATAAATGATGATTGTCTCTTCCTAATATTGGATATTAGCTCTCTTTTTGCTTTGGCCATGACCAACATATAGAGAAAGCTATTATTTTGATTACCTTGAAGGCGATGGCTTCTAATTATTGTGACCAAATGTGGTAAAACTGGCAGAAAAGGTGGACAAATGTAAGGGGAGAACATAGAGTGGGGGAGGGGGGGAGGAGATATTCGGGACAGAATAAAATAGATTGCTATGGTGGAAACACTGAATCAATATACAGTTATAGAGGTGCATGATCGCCTACGCCAGCAGACATTGCAGTTGATAGAGAAAATGATACTGCCCCTACCAAACTGATTTCCAATATATGTGACTTCTAATACATTGAACAATTAGCTACACATGTACACAATAAAAGAACAACTGATAGAGGACCAAGACCCCAGGAACTGGGCGAGAGGTGACACGAGGGAATGTGAAGTGAACTGAAAGGTGACGTGAACTGGCAAGGTGGCACGAGCTGGCAAGACGACAGGCGCTGGCAAGGTGACGCGAGCTGACAGGGTGACACGAGGGAATGTGACGTGAACAGGCAAGGTGACGTGAACAGGCAAGGTGACGCGAGCAGGCTTCCTCAACGAGGGTTCAAACTCAGTTTGGCGCTCCGCACTCAACCCAATTGATACAGAAATCGGTACCTGAATGAGAGAGAAGAAAGAATAACTGCGAGGAAGAGAACTGGTTCCCTCACCTTCAAATGTCGAGACCTAGTACGGGGTTAAAGTTTATATGTCACCCCCCCCCCACACACACAATATATTCTAGCTGGTCCTTTCACATTCATCGCCCACACAGAACTGTTTCCTCTTGACGTTGACAGTACACAAACCGCTCGAGCAGGAGAGCGAGCTAGAGACCTCGTCACGTTCCCTACAGTCTGTCGTACAAGCCAGTCTTGTCATGTTCCCTACAGTCTGTCTTACAAGCCAGTCTTGTCATGTTCCCTACAGTCTGTCGCACAAGCCAGCCTCGTCACGTTCCCTACAGCCTGTCGTACAAGCCAGTCTCGTCACGTTCCCTACAGTCTGTCGTACAAGCCAGTCTTGTCATGTTCCCTACAGTCAGTCGTACAAGCCAGTCTTGTCATGTTCCCTACAGTCTGTCGTACAAGCCAGCGTCGTCATGTTCCCTACAGTCTGTCGTACAAGCCAGCCTCGTCACGTTCCCTACAGCCTGTCGTACAAGCCAGTCTCGTCACGTTCCCTACAGTCTGTCGTACAAGCCAATCTCGTCACGTTCACTACAGTCTGTCGTACAAGCCAGCGTCGTCATGTTCCCTACAGTCTGTCGCACAAGCCAATCTCGTCACGTTCCCTGCAGTCTGTCGTACAAGCCAGTCTCGTCACGTTCCCTACAGTCTCTGGGATTAACACGTTTATTCTCTAGCTGTTGGTGTCGATGTAACCGCACATACTCGCGAGTCTGCGAGAGTACACCGTGGAAAGTCGTCGAGACCTATTTATGTGAAGGCGGAGTCTGAGAAACATGATAACATAAACAAAGAATGTCAGAAACACATAGACAAGTGGGAAAGGAAAAAGAACCTATCCGAAAAGATAAGAATAGAACATCGCTCTCTGAACCCACGGTAATATTTACCCTTGTTCTATTAAATGCCTTGGGCGTAATATCGACCACATTACGCCAAAAATCATGTGCTCAAGGTCTGTAAAATATAGGGTTCACTAACACTTTATTTTTTTTCCCTATACGCCACTTGGTGTGACGGGGGCACTTTACTACTATATGATATGCTTGCGAAATATAGACCTTGCAGCTACTGAAGAAGATTCAACCTATGGAGATGACGTTTTATAAGATTTTCGGCATCTCTTACTTAGATTGTATCACAAATGGAAACGTTCTTAAACAAGACACACACCAATCGATGATCTTTGACTATTGTGAAGAAACGCACAATAAAATGGTTTGACGCCGTATCTCGGTCGTCTTGCCTAGCAAAGACCATTCTGTAAGGAGTTGTGATATTGGCGCGAAGGAGAATTATGCAGAGAAAGCGATGAGTAAATAACATCAAAGAATCCTAAAGAGTGACTGAAGATAACGAAATATGGAGAAGGTTGACGGTGTCTGTCAGTGGTGTCAAACCAACTCATGTGATTATGGAAGGAAGAGGAAACCATACGAGACAAAGTTACCCTGTTGTAAGTCTACAAGTCTAGAACTGGAGTCGTCAGTCGCTGGACACTGCAGGACTTGCTGAGGAGGAGATCTGAACACCAATGGGGGACATGTTCGGAGTGCAATGATGAATTACCCTCTAAAAACTCAGTAACTCAAAGTCTAAAATTCTTCGTTTTCTCGTACTTGAATCTTTTTATATTGTCTTATTTTATTAGTATTTTCAATTCAGTTTCTTCCTACTCCACTGTTAATGACTTGTTTTGTGTTACTTTATATCCCCGTGCTTGTGAACAGCATGTTCACCGTGTACCGACATGTTCGTTCTGTGTGAATTTGAGGTTCGGATTCCGCCCGTTTGACTAGCGAGGTCCTGACACAGTGATGGGAGGATACAAGTAGAGGCCACTTCACCTGCCACGCATGTCGTAAGAAGGAGTGAAATCGTCACCGGTACAGTCGAGTAGGGCGTGTAGGGAGCGATCTTGTCAACAGAATTTACTGATGCACTTTGGGAATTTTGTGTCAAGTAGTGGAGCGGATATGGTAATTTCTGACTGCTTTGAAACTGGTTCCATGGATAGAATAGAATAGAACAGAAGTCAACAGCAGAAATGATAAACACCAGTAAAGATAGACGCCAGAACAGTAAGAAAACATATATAATGGTCATATTGAAGAAACAATCATCACCACCATGCAACATAAAAGTGAACAGGACAAACCTGAAACAAGTGCAAAGCGTCAAATCCTTGAGCACAATAATAACAGCAGATGGAAGGTGCACAACACAAATATAGAGCAGAATAGCTCAGGCCGAAATAGCATTTGAGAAAATGATAAACATCTTGTGCAACAAGTTTATGTCAATAGACGTGAAAAAGAGAGAGTTCATCGGTGCAATATAGAGCTAGTTCTGACCCATGGAAGCGAATTATGGACAGCAGACAAACAGATGAAAAGACTATTGAAGGCCACAGAAGCAGGGGTTTCTAATAAGAAGTTTCATGGGCAACGAGGAAATTCTCAAAGAGGCCAACACAAACAGACAGCTCCACAAGAGGCCAACACAAACAGACAGCTCCAAAAGAGGCCAACACAAACAGACAGCTCCAAAAAAAAAAAAAAAAAAAAAAAAAAAAAAAAAATCAGAAGAAACCATCAACATTTTTCGGGCACATCATGAGAAGAGAAAAGTTGGAATACGTGGTTACAACTGGCAAAATACAGGGAAAGAGATATCACGGGCGACAAAGATCGAGATACTTGTCATATTTTCAGCTCTACCCTAAACGGGAGATACTTGTCTTAATAGGATAATACAGATACACAATTTATTCCCGAGTTGTGATCGTAACACTATGTTATAGTCATGAGTACACATGCGTGAAAGACTCGCCAATGATGGCTATTTGTTTAGATAGCCGAGTTGGCCGTGAGCTCTAGCGACTGACTGGTTCTCGAGGCAAGGCGCTGTACCAAGAAGTACGGGTTTGATTCTGCTTCGGACCGCCTATTGTTCATTGTCTTTTTCCTCTTGTTGATTATTTGTAATTTGTTTCCATAGTGTTGTAAACATACCTCTTCCCCTGAAATGATTCGTTGCTCTATTGCCTCAGAAGTTTCCCTCCAGGATAATATTCATTTTTTTATTCTCTCTATCTATCGTCCTTTCGAGCCGAAGACGGCACATAGGGCAGAACCACAATCTCAAAAACAGAAACCTTGCGTGCCAAAATCGCACATACTGCAGAAATCACTGCCTCTAAAATCTACGGCTCTGTTTCCATAACAATACTTTTACAATGACAGCTTGTCAAGCTATCGATCAACCTCCTTAGTGGCCTCTTACGACATGCTTGAAAGGTCACAGTGTCACTATTCTTTACTCATAATGAGACCCCGGCAACACACAGGAACATTTATTATTATTATTTAACTTTAAATACAAGAGAGAGTGGCGTTATGGAAAGGGAAACAGTCAACAACAGAATTGATACGATGTACTGTGAACAGAAAATTATGGAAACCCATGATCACCTACGCCAACCGGCATGGCACATGATGACGAGAGATAGAAAGTTGTAGAAAGACAAGACAGCATACACGCAGCCATGCTACTCGATGCTGCTTCCTTTTATTGATACGATTATAATTATAGAGTCGACTTATTTCCAAAGTCTACATTTCAAGGCACAACGTAACACATTCCAAGCCCGATGTTTCAAACAAAAGAACCACAATAAAAGAAAACAACAATTCGTGTGTACATTATATTACTCTGAGACTACATATGCCAGATTGTCAAATCGGAACCACACGAGCAATGTTCAGACATAATTCTGACCGTGGTTTGGCCGAATAAGTTTGTTTTCAGGCGGGAAGTTAAAGGTCACGTCACAATATTTGATGCTAAACAGGTGCTGACTTCCGCTACTCCAAGTGTTCTCAACCTTTTGGAAGACAAGGACTCAGATGCATTGCAGTTCATGTGGTAGTTTCGTTAAGAATACGGAACCCTTTGGTAAAAAAAAACATGTACTGGCAACAAACAGCAGGCATAAGAATTAACAACCAAACAGGAAAGTTCCAATATATAAAACAAGGAGTCAGACAAGGCTGTGTTCTGTCGCCGGATTTGTTTTCACTTTACAGCGAACATATTATGACGTCAATAGAGGACAAAAAAGAAATTAAAGTCAATGGTCACAACATTACCAATTTGCGATATGTGGATAACACAGTCTTAATAGCAGAGACTGAAAATGAACTACAAGAATTGATAACATAATAGTAGAAGAAAGCAACAAGAAAGGCGTAGGTCTGAATAGTAAGAAAACAGTATAAACGGTCATATCAAAGAAACAATCATCACCATCATGCAGCATAAAAATAAACAGGACAAATCTGAGACAAGTGCAACTAGGGCACAATAATAACATCATATGGAAGATGCACTACGGAAATAAAAAGCAGAATAGCTCAGGCCAAAATAGCACTTCAGAAAATAAAAAAAAACGTCTTATGCAATAAGTCTGTGTCAATAGAAGTGAGAAACAGAATTCATCGGTGCTATACACAGCCAATTTAGATCTATGGAAGCGCATCATGGACAGTAAAGAAACAAATGAAAAATGATTGGAGGCCCACAGAGATGGGATTTCTCAGAAGAATGTTAAAAGTTCCCTGGACATCTAAAAAGACCAATGAGGAAATTCTCAAAGAGGCCAACACAAAAAGGAAGCTCCTTAAAAACAGAAAGAAACAATCTACATTTACGAGAGATATAGAGAAATATAGAGAAAGAGAGAGGTACAGAGATGGAGAGAGAGATACATATATTAAGAGAAATACAGAGATAGAGAAAGCAGAATTGACTGAAATATGTAATACAGAATGGGCTTCAAAGATAATAGTAACTGAGGTGGTCGAGTCATTACTGCACATGAGAGTGCCGATTGGAAAGTTCTGGGTTCAATTTTCGATGTGCCCGAATATATGTTTGTTTGTTTGTTTGTTTATTTGTTTGTTTATTTGTTTGTTTGTTTATTCGTTTATTTGTTTATTTGTTTGTTTGTTTATTTGTTTGCTTATTTGTTTGTTTGTTTGTTTTTGGACCTAATATGGTTTCCCAGGCTGAAGAGTTTATGTTCAGAGTCTTCATGTCACGTTTACACCCGTCTATAAATCGACATTTTTAGCGCCCCTAGTATTTTATTTCCACCTGCTAATTGTCCATAAAGCATAAAGTATATCTTTTGGTATGCGGCGTTCTTTCATACCGTGTACGTGGCCAAGCCAGCGTAACCTACTTTGTTTGAGCAGCGTGTAGATGTTTGGGAAGCTTGTGCGAGTACCGCTATGTTTGACACCTTGTCGGTACAGACAATCATTCTATATATCGTCCTTTCGAGCCAAAGACGGCACATAGGTCAGAACCACAGTCTCAAAAATAGAAACCTTGCATGCCAAAATGGCAAATATTGCAGAGATCATTGCTCTAAAATATATGGTCTGTTTCCATAACAATACCTTTACAATGACAGCTTGTCAAGCCATCGATCAACCTCCTTAGTCGCCTCTTACGACATGCCTGGAAGGTCACAGTGTCACTATTCTTTACTTCCCTCATAATGAGGCCCCGGTAACACGCGGGAAGGTACAGACAATACATACATATATATGACTAGTTATGATGACGCCCGTCGGCTCAAAACGTTTGGCAAATGTTTGTTGACGATTTATGTTCCACAAGAAGTTAGTAAGGAAGGAAAAGAAGTAATAAATATAAGACAACAGAAAAGTAATATGAAAACCACTGAAAAGTGGACTCGCTGAAGAATGGGAGAGCTGGGAGACTGAAAATGAGAACATTGTCCAACGACTGAAAATGGAGGGTAAAAAAATCTTCGGATACAAATAATGTAACACAAATGAGATACTCTAGACATATAATAAAAAACACAAAAACATACATAGTCATCTTAGAAAGAAACGTACAGAATAAAGGAAACAACGGCGGGGAAAACAATTTAAAAAAGGACTGACAATATCAAGGAGTGAAGTGGGAATTGAAGGTAAGAGAGTTGAACAGCGTTCCATGGTAGACAACCATCGCTGTAGAGATATCACTTGATGCTAAATGAAAGGGAACACGACAATCATCATCATCAAGTACCAGGCCTGCTGGCGTAGGTGATCATGTCTCTCCACAATTTTCGATCTCGACAGTTATTTATCATTTCTGTTGTTGACCTTCTGCCAAGCCATTCTCTTAAGCTGTTATGGTCATTTTCTCTTTGCTTTCCTCTATCTCTTCGTCCCTCAATTTTCCCAGTTGTTACAATATATTCCAGCTGTTCCCTTCTCATTACATGGCCAAAAATGATGATTGTTTCTTTCTAATATTGGAAATTAGCTATCTTTTTGCTTTGGCCTCTTTCAGAACGTTTTCATTACTCTTCTTAGCTGTCCATGGTATTCTCAACATTCTTCAGTAAAACCACATTTCTAAGACTCCTGTGATTTTCTTGTTTGTTGTCCTATTGTCGATGATTCACATCCATATGTTAAGACTGACTCTACATAACATTTAAGAACTCTTTTTCTTGTTTCTATTGTAAAAAATGGATTGCATAGTATCTTCCTCATTTTACTATGACGATCATCATTTTCAGGAGGACGTGATCTTCCGGCAATGTGATAGATAGGCGGCAGGAACCATTGAAGTCTATGTCTGCAAAGTGTTCCTTGTTGCAGTTTCCACATGTTCCAAGTCCGGCTTGTTGCAGGAGCTACTGAGTTAAGTGCTCTGTGCACACCGTGAACTGTGTGTCTCATCCATTTTGATCATGTTTCGATACTCCAATTGTGTACGATGAATGATGATATCGTATGTCAGGGAACAGTTGGCTGTGTTCACTTTCTGTGCGGTTTCGCCTTATGTCTTTTGGCGTGTGCTGAGACTGCTATGATGGGGACTACAGTTACCTTTCTTTGTTTGGAAGATGAGTTATAATTCGGATGATTCCACTGGCACGGGCGGTTGAGCAATTATGGATTTTAATTCGCTTGCAGTGATACCGAGGCCTTCCATAACCAATAACCAATAACCAATTCCTCATTTTGTTTTAAAGCTGCTTTTGCCTGAGCCATTCTGCATCTCACCTCTTTTGTACATCTTCCGTCTGAGGTTAACAAAGTTCGGTAGGGGACATCATCATCACGACAATAAACAGACCTAAAAAAGCCAAGCATTTAAAAAATGATAAATTGCATGTCCACCAGAGATGTACAGACCGTGGACATGCATCGCAACGTCAGGATGATGACCAACTTATCTCAGTCGATGAACCCTATCACAGGACACCAAGACTCTAGGTTGAGAATCATTGACAATCAGACGCGGACAGAAGTAGATTACTTAGTCCCATTATGCTTCACACCAACAACCTTTCTCAACCAGAAATCAAGAAAAAGAAATCAACCCCTCCCTTTCTCCATTTTTTACACCTCTACATGGGATTTCTCTCTCTCTCTCTCTCTCTCTCTCTCTCTCTCTCTCTCTCTCTCTCTCTCTCCTTCACTTCATCAGAAGACCAAGTCAGAGAACCGACCGGATGTGACGTAGACCACGTTTTATTATTTTTTCTCCACACCACGAGAACAAGGGATGGCTTGTGGGTCTAGTCCTCCAGGAGGCTAGATCGAGTTTCCCTCACATGTGGTTTCTCCAATCAGAGACGGTAACCGCAATATGGAAACGCCAGGAAAACATAGCAGTGAGTAAAACAGTAAACTGGTAGGAAGGCATGATGTACACGACAGCGGTTCTCGTATTTTATTGCCTTAGTATAGTAATGAAAACGTTCTGAAAGAGGTCAAAGCAAAAAGAGAGCTAATTTCCAATATTCATCATCATCGAGTGTCATCTCCGCAACGAAGGTTGGCTACCATGGAGCGCCATTCTGCTCTGTCTCTTGCTTTGATGGCCAGGTTGTCATAGGCTGGTTTGTCCATCTTTTGATGTTACTCGTCCATGTTGATCTTGGTCTGCCTCTGCATCTTTTACGTTGTATTTTCCCCTCCAGGATTACTTTTGTTAGGCTGTTGTGTCTTTTAACATGGCCCAAAAATCGCATTTGTCTTGTTTGAATTGTGTTTAGTAGTTCTCTTTTCATTTTTAGTTGTTTTAAGACTTCATCGTTTGTTTTCTTTTCCTTCCATCCAATTTTACCTATTCTTCTATATATCCACATTCCAAAGGCTTCAATTCTCTGTTCTGTTTTCTTGTCTAATGTCCATGTAATTTCCAATATTAGGAAGAGATATCATATTTTGGCCATGTAATGAGAAGGGAACAATTGGAATATATTGTAACAACTGGAAAAAATTGAGGGACAAAGATATAGAGGGAATCAAAGAGAAAACATACAAGACAGCTTAAGAGAATGGCTTGGCAGAAGATCAACAGCAGAAATGATAAATAACTGTCGAGATCGAAAGTTGTGGACAGACATGATCACCTACGCCAGCAGGCCTGGTACATGATGATGATGACTTTTGGCTACCAGGTCAGAAATTCACTTCTCGTCTGTGCTATTGAGCTTATTTTGACCCGCTCACAGAGATGTAGACAGAAGACATCAGAACAAAGTAGGACACTCAGCGCATTAGCACAAAATGCCTTCAACAAATTAATGAACACATGGAAATCCAAAGTTCTCAGTAAACGAACAAAACGTAGACTGTTCAACTCCTGTGTAAAGCCAGAGATAACATATGGTGAATGTAAGTGTTGGAAATCTTAGATAGTTCTTAAATAATGAATTAACTGATTGAATTGAAATAAACAGAGGATGGGGATGAAAACAGGGAAAAACTTTGGATCTAAACAAGAAAAAATCAGGGATATAAACAGAGGGAAACACTGAGAAATAAAGAAATTTTAAAAACCGAGGAGATAAGCAGAAATAATAGGGAATGCTTGCTTGCGTTCGTCCAATGACTAAAGGAGTACACTTCTTCGTCATCCGTCCTTAAAAGGACGTTAAGTGGGCGTGTCTGCGTTGTGTAGTGGTTTTCAGTATAACTGTGATATTTGCGCCTTTCGGCCCAACACATCCGACTTCAGCACGATAACCAGGGATGTAAAACCAGAGGAAAAACTAGTGATAACAGAAAACAGGGGGGGGGGGATAAACAGAGGAAAAACTAGTGATAACATGGAAGTAGGGAAGTAAACAGAGGGAGACCTGGGGAGATAAACAGAGGAAACACTAGTGACAACAGAGAGCTGGGGAGATAAACAGAGGAAACACTAGTGACAACAGAGAGCTGGGGAGATAAACAAAAACTCTCATCGTTTTTTGGTTGCACAAAATACCTTTACTTTCCCCTCAGATCACTTACTACTACTAATACTACTACTACTACCTACTACTACTACTACTACAACTACTACTACGTACTACTACTACTACTAATACAACTACTACTAATACAACTACTACCTACTAGTACTACTACTAATACTACTACTACAAACCTACTACTACTACTACTACAACTACTACTACGTACTACTACTACTACTAATACAACTACTACTAATACAACTACTACCTACTACTACTACTACTACTACTACTACTACTACTACTACTACTACTAATACAACTACTACTACCTTCTACTAGTACTAATACACCTACTACTACCTACTACTAATACTACTACTACTACTACAATTGCTACTAATACTACTACTACTAATACTACTACTAATACTACTACTACTACTAATACTACTACTACTACTACCTACTACAACTACTACTACCTACAACTACTACTAATACTACTACTACCTACTACTACTACCTACTACTAATACTACTACTACTAATACTACTACTAATACTACTACTACTACTAATACTACTACTACTACTACCTACTACAACTACTACTACCTACAACTACTACTAATACTACTACTACCTACTACTACTACCTACTACTAATACTACTACTCCTACTACTACAACTACTACTACTACCACTGCCACCACTACCGCTAACATTTCTCAAACTGCTGTCCTTTGTAAATGTGCACTCACGGAGAGTGGCTGGTCGAATAGATAACTTGGCAGGCCCGTAACTAGGAGGCCGCGGGGTTGAATGAAAAAACTCAGCCCTGAACACATCCTGGCGATTGTACTGGACTAGCGGCCTTTATTCTCCGGTGCTGTAAGTACCCCCCCCCCCCCAGACTCTAGTAACGGGACAAAGCAATACAGATTTGTTATTATTTATTTAATGTACTGGAACAATCACGAGGTGGGGAAAAAAGTAAAGAGTCCCCGTCACACTAAGTGCCGTATAGGGAATATGGTGTTAGTGGCAATACATTTTATACACCTTCAACACATGATTTTTTGGGGTAATGTGGTCGGTATTACGCCCGTGTAGCTTTACTTTCTCAGAAAAAAATCCAGTATCCATTTAAGGCTGGGTGAACCCGGAAGCCATCGATCAGTATCGAACCCGAACTCTTGTCCTTTGTAGTCCAGTTCACTAACCACTGGCGAAGTCGAGAACTATCATTTTTCTAATGTTGCCCTACAATCTCTAATGTTGTCTTACAATCTCTAATGTTGCCCTACAATCTCTAATGTTGCCCTACAATCTCTAATGTTGCCCTACATTCTCTAATGTTGTCCTACAATCTCTAATGTTGCCCTACATTCTCTAATGTTGTCCTACAATCTCTAATGTTGCCCTACATTCTCTAATGTTGTCCTACAATCTCTAATGTTGCCTTACAATCTCTAATGTCCTACAATCTCTAAAGTTTTCTTTTACCAGCGTCAATTCTTAATTTCCATCCCACCAAGACGGTTATTACAAAAACATCACGGAAGATTGTTATCTAGGGATTTACCACTTAAGTTTGGACTTCTTCAAGAAGTCACTTGTCGATAAATTAGTCACTTTTTACGTCACAATGAGTGCTGTTCAATGACCGTTGATGGTGTTGTTTGCCGCAAGTTATTTACAATTTCCAACGCATTAATGTGGTGGGCCCCGTCAAGTCAGCCGAAGTTTTATCTCTTTGGGGAATTTGCACCATGTTTCGTTCGTTGTAGACTGCATTCACTGGAGTAATCATGAATCCATGGGCGCAGCCATATTGTGCGTGCTACGTCATCATAATGGCTCATCGTGTGTCCCAAGACCGACCATGCGCTAATCTTGCGATCTGTTGTTTGCTGTGCAGCGGGGATAATCTGACGACGAACTGTGTTTTGTATGTTCGGAGTTGGAGTCAAACACGATGTCCTAACATCACCAAGCGCTATACATTTAAATACTATGACGATCATCATTTTCAGGAGGACGTGAACTTCCGGGCAATATGGTGGATAGGCGGCAGGAACCAGTGAAGGCTGTGTCTGAAAAGTGTTCCTTGTTGCAGATTCCTCATATTCCAAGTCCGGCTTGTTGCAGAAGCTACTGAGTTAAGTGCTCTGTGCACACCGTGAGCTGTGTGTTTCATCCGTTTTGATCATGTTCCGATATTCCAATTGTTTACGATGAATGCTAATATAGTATGACAGGGAACTGTTGGCCGTGTTCACTTTCTATGCGGTTTCGCCTTATGTCTTTTGGCGTGTGCTGAGACTGCTATGATGGGGACTACAGCTACCTTTCTTTGTTTGGGAGATCAATTAGTAATTCGGATGATTCCACTGGCACGGGCGGTTGAGCAATTATTGATTTTAATTCGTTTGCAGTGATACCAGGGCCTTCCATAACCAAATAAATTAGTCACTTGTCGATAAATTATTTACTTGTCGATAAATTAGTTACTTGTCGATAAATTAGTTACTTGTGGATAAATTAGTCACTGGTCAATAAATTTGTCACTTGTGGATAAATTAGTCACTGGTCGATAAATTAGTCAGTTGTCGATAAATCAGTTACTGGTCGATAAATTTCCCAGAACGGGCGGTGGACATTTGTCACTTCGAGGCTACCTCGTGGCTTTACTCTCCCCTGGTGTCCGGGTAGTCAGGTTCGATGTCTAGCACTGGATAACGGCAAAAAACAAGAATTTCCGTGTGCATTCGCGCACGTTAAAAAACAATTGACAGCTAAAGGTCGAAAAAAAATATGGCCAAAAATGGCTGCTGGCCAGGTAAAAATTATTAAACAAATCTAGACAGATGTGTCGGGCCTAGGGAAAATACAACTACTACAACAACAACAACAACAACAACAACTACTACTACTACTACTACTGCTACAAGTATTACACAACAGGCCCTTTTTTGGAATCCCCAGGGGAAAAGACAAAGAGGAAGACCAAGGAATTCTTGGAGAAGACAGACAGAAACAGAGATGAAGATGACGGGGAAGACATGGAATAATCTTAAAAGAATGGCAAAAAACAGAACGACTTGGAAAGTGTTTGTTGAAGACCTATGCTCCACTGGGAGCTAAAAAGGTAGAAGAAGAATTTATTCCCGAGCTATGATCGCAGCCCTATGCTATAGTCACGAGAACACCTGCGTGAAAGACATCACAAATGACGGCTAATTCTTTAGTTAGCCGAGTTGGCAGTCTTCCCTAGCGTTTGGCTTTTCGTGGCAAGGCGCTGTGCCAAGGAGTACGGGTTCGATCCTGCTTAGGACCATATATTGTTCTTTGTTTTTCTTTTCTGTTGTTGATTATTTGTCATTTTTTTGCCGAGTGCTGTAAATATACCTCTTCCTCTGAAATGGATTCGCTATGTCGAACCTAACGGTGTAAATGTCGCGGCACTGCCTTAACACACTGGCGACACAACGCATTTACGTCCACCTACCGGGTGAACATAAAGGACGGAGAGAGTGTTGTCGCCTCTTGGTTTGCGCCGCGATACTTGATTAACCATTTCCTTTTGGTTAAAGAATTCTGGGAAATGAAAATAGTTTGTCTACCCACATACCAGTAATCCTACCGCGATACCGTAACGTAAAGCATACCTTAATCCTATCAGCCTTCATCAATCAAATTCTTAACCAATCCTTCCTGGCGAAGACGGAGTGTGTCAGCCACAGCGCAGGCTTAGAGGAAAGATCAAGAGACACACGCACGTACGAGTACAGATCATGTGACTGGCTCATCATTTTTCACGATGTTTCATATCCCTCCATCATGAAAGGGGACAAAGAGTCAAGTTCTATTCTATTTTATTCTAATCTATTCATGGAGTCAGTTTCACTACAGTCGATGCGTCCCCGTATCCGCTCCACCGGCGTTCCCAGCGTTTCTCGAAGCGTATGTAGAAAATTATGTAAACAACAGAATTGGTACGATGCACGGTGGATAAAGATTGTGGAATTACATGATCGCCTACGCCAACCGGTATGGCACATGATGATGTAGACTGATTGATCCTGTAATGTGTTGATTACAGATACATCCTCTCTTCCCCACTAAGCACCGCGGGTCGACCAGATCCCTCTTCCTTTACTAAACTCCCCACATCTCTCAATATATACATCACTGCCCCACCCATTCTCCTCTTCTAGTAAGGAAAAGAGGAACAAACGTGGCGATGTCCTCTTTGTCCAGACTAAGGGCACGCTCAGTGCCAGAGTTGCCAGCGAGCTTGTCAGCTGTTTCATTGGTGTATTCCGTGTCCTGGACAGTACACCCAGGTTAGCGCGTGCACTTGAGAACCATCCAGCCCAGCCGCAGACACTGTCGATCTTCTGTATCAGCAAAAATGTGTCATCAATTCATTTCGTCAATTTCGTATAATCACAAAACGCCGAAGAAGAAGAAGGAGGAGGAGTGGAAAAAAAAGAAGAAGAATAAGGTGAAGGAGAAGAAGAAAGAAGAAGAAGAAGAAGAAAAAAAAGAAGATCTGCTTACAACTGTGGTCAATATCTTCCACTTTAAGAACCATTTATGCCCGACCACAGTTTAAAAATTAAAAAAAAAACAACTCTCCCTGAAGAAAGATACGATTAGATTTACCCAGAATCCCTCACCACCCAATGTAGAAGGAAAAACACAAGTGAGACAAGTTACATGAGAAGGGTATGGGTGGGTTGAAGTTAGGGGGGGGGGAAGCTTTGTTTAAAAAAAAAAATAAAAAAACACGTGAAATTGAGATTTTGACAACAAAGAAAGAGAGGCGTATGACCTGCTGAGCCAGTGGCGTAACTGTTGTCCGAGCCCGTCGCGAGGGTAATAGCACGCCCCAGCGAGAGATTTTGTAAACTGATATTTCCATATTTGATGCCTGGCAAAATTGTTAACTTCGCTATTCTTTCCGTGGGTAAAGGCGTAAAGATGCATAGAAATGCGGTAAAGCTGATGATAATAATGGCAATTTAAAAAAAAAGAGGAAATAGCGGTATGGTAACAGCTTTACGTAGGTGTTAGGAAATAGTGGTATGGTAACAGCTTTACGTAGGTGAGAAACAAAACAAAAGTAGAACAACGTTTCGGCCAAAAGGCCTTCAGCAGAAACAATGTTACCATACCACTTTTTCCTTTTTTTAAATTTTAATTATTCACTATTCTTTCCGTGCTCTTTTTCCTTTCATCGTCTCCCTCACTAACTTTCTTCTCTAACTCCTCGCATTATGAATCTTTTTAACCTCCAGTGCTTGTCCCTCTATCCACTTACCTTTTAAGTTTACCTCCTTCTAAAAGTATTCTCATTCCATTAACAATACCCCACTTTCAACATTTTTGCTACCACCCCCACACACTCTTTCTCACATGTTTTTCTACTCTTTCTGCCACATGTATACACAGTTCAAGATCGACACCTCAACTACATGTAGATGTGGACAGGCGCCCCAGACTGCTGAACACGTACTTCAAGACTGTACTGAATATAGTAGACTGAGGAAAATCCATTGGCCTATAGATACAACACTACAGGTGCCCCAGACTGCTGAACACATACTTCAAGACTGTACTGAATATAGTAGACAGGAACATCCATTGGCCTATAGATACAACACTACAGGTGCCCCAGACTGCTGAACACATACTTCAAGACTGTACTGAATATAGTAGACAGGAACATCCATTGGCCCATAGATACAACACTACATGTGCCCCAGACTGCTGAACACATACTTCAAGACTTCACTGAATATAGTAGACAGGAACATCCATTGGCCCATAGATACAACACTACAGACACCCCCAGACTGCTGAACACATACTTCAAGACTGTACTGAATATAGTAGACAGGAACATCCATTGGCCCATAGCTACAACACTACAGACAACACTATATGGGCCACTGCAAGAATTACAAAAGACAGTAACATTTATACAGGAAACGACATTATAGATAGGGACAATACTCTAGGCGAACGAAAGATAGATAGATAGATCTACTCTTTTTTGTCATTTTTTGTCTTCATTTTCTTCCTATTCCTCTTGTGTCACAACTATAACATCACCTTCCACTGTTACTACAGTTTACATTAGAATTGTAATATCGGCCATTAAGGTCCCGAAATATCCGATTTTAGAAGTTTGTTTAACAAGATTACGACCCCGTCCATACTAGCCTAAAAAAAAAATTGCTGAATTCTGGGGGCCTAGATGCCCCCATCCAGCAGAATGTTCGAGTAGCGACCCATAGCTGACTGCGTCAGGATAGGTGAACACCACAACAGAGTTGATAAGACAATGCTCCATCTCCTATGAGTGCTCCTGGGCACAGACTATCCGGTCTGACCAAGCGAGTAAAGTTCGAAGGAGGTCAAACTGGTACTAACAAATGACATAGTGAAATCGGGGCGCTAACATCAGCGACTCGCTGCAAGCCACGGCGGATCTACGTCCATTTAACGTCCTGTTAAAGGCAGATGATGAAGAGGTCTACCAATTCCTTTAGTTGTCTCCGTGTGGACGCGAGAAAGAAAGAAAGCAAGAGAGAGAGAGAGAGAGAAAACATGAAAGAGGAAGAGAAAGAAAGAAAGAGAGAGATATAAAGAAAGAAAGCAAGATAGATAGAGTGACAGAGAGAGAGAAATAGAAACATGATAGAGGAAGAGAAAGAAAGAAAGAAAGAGATATAAAGAAAGAAAGCAAGATAGAGAGAGAGAGAGAGAGAGAGAAATAGAAACATGAAAGAGGAAGAGAAAGAAAGAAAGCAAGGTAGAGAGAGAGAGAAAGAGAAAAATAAAAGAGAGAGAAAGAAAGAAAGACAGAAAGAGAGAGAGAGCGAGAGAGAGAGAGAAAGAGATAAAGAAAGACCGATTAAAACACTTCGTGCTGAGTACAATGCATATGCGGTACTTATTCCTGACGTTATCATCATCATCATCATCATCATGTACCATTTTCATGATGTGCCCGAAAAATGTTGATTGTTACTTTCTGATGTTTTTTAGTAGCTCCCTTTTTGTGTTGGCCTCTTTGAGAACTTCCTCGTTGGTCTTTTTAGCTGTCCATGGAACTTTCAACATTCTTTTGAGAAATCCCATCTCTGTGGCCTCACGGACAGGTGAAAGGGTGGGCAGACAAGACAGAAACGAATGAACGGACAGGTGAAATGGTGGGCAGACAAGACAGAAATGAATGAACCTGATAGGTGAAAGGGTGGACAGACAAAACATAAATGAATGAACGGACAGGTGAAAGGGTGGACAGACAAGACAGAAATGAATGAACGGACAGGTGAAAGGGTGGGCAGACAAGACAGAAATGAATGAACGGACCGGTGAAAGAATGGACAGACAAGACAGAAATGAATGAACGGATAGGTGAAAGGGTGGACAGACAAGATAGAAACGAATTGACCGACACATTGTCTTCAGACACATTATTGGACAGACAGGCATTTGAACGGGCAGACAGACGGAAGTAGAAAGGACAGACACAAAAATTAATGGACAGACAGATAGACAAAGGAATAGACGGACAGACAAATGAATGGAATGACAGACAAATGAATAGACGGACAAACAAGCAAATGGATGGACAGACAAATGAATTGGCGGACAGACACACTAATGCTAATGGACGGACAGACAAATAAATGGACGGACAGACCAATGAATAGACGGACAGACAAATGATTGGACGGACAGACAAATGGATAGACGGACAGACAGACAAATGAATAGGCGGACAAACAAATGCATAAGCGGACAGACAAATGGATGGACGGACAGACAAATGAATAAGCGGACAGACATATGAATGGACGAACAGACAAACTAATGGACGGACAGACAAACGAATGGGCGGACAGACAAATGAATAGACGGACAGACAAATGAATGGACGGACAGACAAATGAATAGACGGACAGACAAATGAATGGACGGACAGACAAAAATAGACGGAGAGACTGATAATCAGACGTTCTGGAGCGTGCGACTGAGTGAGTGCACATGAGTCTAGACCGTTCACAGCACGTCCCAGGACATGCGGGGGCGGCGGGGGGAATGAAAAAGCGGACAGGTGGCTAGCTACGCTATTGTTGAGGACGGTCAACCAATGGATTGGGCAGACATTATCAATGCCCTCCGGGAAATGGGAAGGACACAGGACTTCGACAACCATGAGTCCAAGTTTCTCCTTCGGATGAAAGAGATGGGAGTTAAGATGGGCACAGCCAGAAACGAGAAACTTAGTGGGCGTGTAAGAAAACTTACAAACCAACACAGAACTGGAGTCGTCAGTCGCTGGACACTGCCGGACATGCTGAGGGGAGGGGGGGGGGGAATCTGAGCACCTATAGACATATTCGGAGTGCAATGATGATGACCCGCAAATAATTCAATAACTCTATAACAAACAAATGAATGCATGGGCGTAAAAAAAAACTGACCAAGTGACAGACAGATAGACAAACTGATTGACGGACACACATATACTGAAATCTTTCTCCAAAACAGTGCCCCTCACCCTTCCTAGTCCACAAACATAAATCATAAAAAGAAAAAGAATAAAACGGCGTCCCTTTGTCTGCTATAAGAAGCCCTGTCAAAGCTCATCAAACGGTGCACTCGGTCACAACCTGACCGCTCCTCGTCTAATGACGAACTCAACAACCGTGAACACATCTCGTTTAATAACGGTAATAAGGTCATGTGACATTCGGGCCCACAGCGCCCCTCGCCTGAAAGCTGTCAGCGGACTCGTGGCTTATTGCCTGCGTCATGATCAGTGTACCATAACTGACAAAGACCGTACTCCATATCCTCACCGTGGATTTGGAAACGGTTAAATGGAATGACAAAGAAAGTAGATCTCAAAGAAAAAAGACAAAACACCCCCACCCACACCCTCCCCAGAAATGTCATACTAAAGTTGACATAAGAGTTACCTTTGTGGAAATATAGCGGGAAAGAGGATAACATGAAAAGAGAGATACATATATATATATATAGAGAGAGAGAGAGTGAGAGAAAGAAAAAGATAGAAATAAAGAAAGAGAAAGAGCGAGAGAGTGTGAGAAAAAGAGAGAGATGGAAAGAAAGAGAGAGAGAGTAAAAGTGAGAGAGAGAGAGAAAGGAGAGAGTGAGTGAAAGTGAGAGAAAGGGAGAGAGAAAGGAGAGAGAAAAAGAAAAGAGAGAGAAATATATATATATAGGGAGGCGGTTGCGGTAGTAGTGGTAGTAGTTGTAGTAGTAGTAGTAGTTGTTGTTGTTGTAGTAGTAGTAGTTGTTGTAGTAGTTTAAGTAGTAGTAGTAGTTGTTGTAGTAGTAGTAGTAGTAGTAGTAGTTGTTGTTGTTGTTGTAGAAGTAGTTATTGTTGTAGTAGTTGTAGTAGTAGTAGTAGTTATTGTTGTAGTAGTTGTAGTAGTAGTAGTTGTAGTAGTAGTAGTAGTAGTTATTGTTGTAGTAGTTGTAGTAGTAGTAGTTATTGTTGTAGTAGTAGTAGTTATTGTTGTAGTAGTAGTAGTAGTAGTTATTGTTGTAGTAGTAGTAGTTATTGTTGTAGTAGTTGCAGTAGTAGTAGTAGTAGTAGTAGTAGTAGTTATTGTTGTAGTAGTTGTAGTAGTTGTTGTTGTTGTTGTTGTAGTAGTAGTTGTTGTAGTAGTATTCGTAGAAGTAGTAGTTGTTGTAGTAGTAGTTGTTGTTGTAGTAGTTGTAGTAGTTGTAGTAGTAGTTGTTGTAGTAGTAGTTGTAGTAGTAGTAGTAGTAGTAGTAGTAGTAGATGTAGTAGTAGTAGTTGTTGTTGTTGTTGTTGTAGTATTCGTAGCAGTAGTAGTTGTAGTAGTAGTATTAGTAGCAGTAGTAGTTGTAGTAGTAGTAGTAGTAGTAGTAGTAGTAGTTATTGTAGTAGTAGTTGTTGTTGTAGTAGTAGTAGTAGCAGTAGTAGAAGTAGCAGCAGCAGCAGTATCAGTAGCAGTAGTTGCTGTTGTTGTTGTAGTAGTAGTTGTTGTTGTAGTAGTTGTTGTTGTAGTAGTTGTTGTTGTTGTAGTAGTTGTAGTAGTTGTAGTAGTAGTAGTAGTTGTTGTTGTAGTAGTAGTTGTAGTAGTAGTAGTAGTAGTAGATGTAGTAGTAGTAGTTGTTGTTGTAGTTGTTGTAGTAGTAGTAGTTGTTGTTGTTGTAGTAGTAGCATTAATAGTAGAAATATAAGAAACAAGAAACATGTAGTGACAGAAAAAAGGAGAAGAACAGAAGGAAGGAAAAGAACAGACGTGCTGAAGTCGGATGTGTTGGACAGAATGGCGCAAATATCACAGTTTTACTGCAAACCACACCACAACACTGTCAATGTTAACAATCACAATGTTAAGTCAGTCCTATTATACGGCTGTGAAACTTGGAGAACAACAAAATTGGCAATCATGAAGTACAGAATTTCATTAATGGATGCTTACGCAGAATTAAAGGATGGAAATGGCAGGACAAAATCACTAACATAGAATTATGGAAATGTACCAGTCAAATACCAGTTGATGAAGAGATACAGCGAAGATGATGGCGCTGGATAGGATACACAATGCGGAAGCCAACTGAGAGTATTACACAACAGTCCCTTTTTTGGAATCCCCAGGGGAAAAGACAAAGAGGAAGACCAAGGAATTCTTGGGAAAAGACATAGAAGCAGAGATGAAGATGGTGGGGAAGACATGGAATGATCTTAAAAGAATGGCAATAAACAGAACGACTTGGAAAGTGTTTGTTGAAGACCTATTCTCCACAGGGAGCTGAAAGGTAGAAGAAGAAGACAACACAACGCAGACACGCCCCCTAAACGTCCTTTTAAGGGCAGATGACGACGAGGTGTATTCCTTTAGTCATCGAGCGAACACAAGCAAGAGGGACAGAAGGTGGGATATCTTGCAGACGTGTCCAGGTTCCACAACAGACATAAACCAGCCGGCCTAATTAAAAAGGCACCTGCGACATGTAGAGCAGCGTTGTCAACGCCAGGGCTGTACTATGAATATAACCAACGACTTATATGAATAACTTCTTTAGAGAAGGATTTTGGAGCCTGTGTGTACTAGAGGTAAGACGTCGGCCGCTGGGTAATAGAGTCCCAGGCTCAAATCCCGGACATAGACGGTAAACATCGTTCTCCCGATGGTCCTATTGTTGTTTTATTATCCCCGGTCGCTGAGTAGTGAGACGCTAAGATCTCTCGGAAAAACAGGAGGCACCCTGTGCACTCTAAGTAAAAAAAAAATAAATAAAAACTAGGCAGTTAAAAGTAAAAAAGAGTAGACCCGAATGGTGTTGCCATGACAACGATTGTTTATCAATAAAGAAAAATCTACTCGTGTCGAAGACGGATGTATCAGGCCGTAAGGCGCAGACATAGCGGATCTGCCGTGAACTAGCGAGATAAAATGCATCAGCGCCAACTTAACTTAAGACATTGAAGAAGAGGATGAAGAAGAAGAAGAGGATGATGAAGAGGAAGAAGAAGAGGATGATGAAGAAGAAGATGAAGAAGAAGAGGATGATGAAGAAGAAGATGAAGAAGAAGAGGATGATGAAGAAGAAGATGAAGAAGAAGAGATGATGATGAAGAAGAAGAAGAAGAAGAAGAAGAAGAAGAAAATGATGAAGAAGATGAAGAAGAGGATGAAGAAGAAGAAGAAGAAGAGGATGATGAAGAAGAAGAGGATGAAGAAGAAGAAGAAGAGGATGATGAAGAAGATGATGAAGAAGAGGATGAAGAAGAAGAAGAAGAAGAAGAAGAGGATGATGAAGAAGAAGAGGATGAAGAAGAAGAAGAGGATGATGAAGAAGATGATGAAGAAGAGGATGAAGAAGAAGAGGATGATGAAGAAGAAGATGAAGAAGAAGAGGATGATGAAGAAGATGATGAAGAAGAGGATGAAGAAGAAGAAGAAGAAGAAGAGGATGATGAAGAAGAAGATGAAGAAGAAGAGGATGATGAAGAAGAAGAAGAAGAGGATGATGAAGAAGATGATGAAGAAGAGGATGAAGAAGAAGATGATGAAGAAGAAGAGGATGATGAAGAAGAAGATGAAGAAGAAGAGGATGAAGAAGAAGAAGAAGATGATGAAGAAAATGATGAAGACGAGGATGAAGAAGAAGAAGAAGAAGGTGAAGAAGAAGCAGAAGATGAAGAAGAAGAAGAAGAAGAGGAAGAAGAAGAGGATGAAGAAGAAGAAGAAGAGGATGATGAAGAAGATGATGAAGAAGAGGAAGAAGAAGAAGAGGAAGAAGAGGAAGAAGAAGAGGATGAAGAAGAAGAAGATGATGATGAAGAAGAAGAGGATGATGAAGAAGATGATGAAGAAGAGGATGAAGAAGAAGAAGAAGAAGAAGAAGAGGAAGAAGAAGAGGATGAAGAAGAAGAAGAGGAAGAAGAAGAAGAGGAAGAAGAAGATGAAGAAGAAGATGAAGAAGAAGAAGTTGAAGAAGATGAAGAAGAAGAAGATGAAGAAGAAGAATAAGAAGAAGAAGATGAAGAAGAAGTTGAAGAAGTTGAAGAAGTTGAAGAAGATGAAGAAGATGAAGAAGATGAAGAAGATGAAGTTGTTACAGTAACGCTCCAAACTTAGAGTAGCCGATTTCGCTACCAAATAAATCAGTTTCCTAAATATTTATCAATAACATCTTATCTTTATGCCTATGCCGCGACAGCAACCCTGGAGTATGTCATGTTATATTATTATCTAATTCTTTTCTTATCTGACTACCTGTCTACCTTATCCTCGTCTAATACGCCCGCCCGTCCCTAGATCCATTTAATTTATCCCAATAATCCTGGAAACGATCCTATTTATCCCATTAATCCAGGGTATGATTCAAGCACAAACATTATAATGTTGACATCGCTGAAATGATTGGCCCATTAAAACAACCACAAAAAGGACTAATTGATGGGTGGCATAGGGCAAGGGCGGCCCGAGTACTTGATAAATCAAGAGCCAGGGACTTTCAAATTGATGAAAAATGGGGTTCTGAAGCTTTCAAATGTGAAGGCAAGACGGTGATATTTCTCTACTATGATACAGGGTTCTTAAAACTATACTAGGTGAGGATTGTGTAGGACGCTGTCATCTACCGCCTACCCCAGCCCGCCTTTTATTTAAAAACATAAATTGAAAAAAAAGCAGGTTAGAAAATACAAGATATGTGTCTCAATACGAGATAGGTGTTTCATATACGACATATGTGTCTTTTATGCAAGATAGATGTCTCATATGCGAGATAGGTGTCTCAATACGAGATAGGTGTCTCAATACGAGATAGGTGTTTCATATACGACATAGGTGTCTTATATACGAGATAGGTGTCTTATATACGAGATAGATGTCTCATATACGAGATAGATGTCTCATATACGAGATAAGTGTCTCATATACGAGATATGTGTCTCATATACGAGATAGATGTCTCATATACGAGATAGGTGTCTCATATACGAGATAGGTGTCTCATATACGAGATATGTGTCTCATATACGAGATAGGTGTCTCATATACGAGATAGGTGTCTCATATACGAGATAGGTGTCTCATATACGAAATAGGTGTCTCATATACCAGATAGATGTCTCATATACGAGATAGGTGTCTCATATACGAAATAGGTGTCTCATATACCAGATAGATGTCTCATATACGAGATAGGTGTCTCATATACCAGATAGATGTCTCATATACGAGATAGGTGTCTCATATACCAGATAGATGTCTCATATACGAGATAGGTGTCTCATATACGAAATAGGTGTCTCATATACCAGATAGATGTCTCATATACGAGATAGGTGTTTCATATACGAGATAGGTGTCTCATGTTGTTATAAGAAGATGGTCCTGATGGGATGAGGTAGCGGAAGGTGTAAAGAGGAGGGTGGAAGAGTGAGTATGAGGCTCCGAGCTTTACAAAATAAAGGTAGAGAGGAGAGGGCCTCCAAAACTTTATCGCGAAGTTTTTTTAAAAATCTTTTTTTACAAAATCGATTAACTGAGCAGGAAGAAGAAAGGACATCACTGCAGTCTGGGCAAACTCATAGGTGCAGGTGCAAAATAATAACTAAACAGAGAGAATGTTTAAGCTTTGTGGATAAAATAGGGATGGAAAAACCGACGTTTCGACACAACATTCTACAAGGTAGGAAAGGGGAGGGGGTGTGTGAACAATAACAAATTCTAAAAGTTATCGATTAAAAAGTAAGAGTTCTTGTGACCTTTAGTTGCAGGGATCGTCGGCACATTGATATGTGATGTAGTCGGTATCACGCTAGGCCGCCCAGAGGTATCGGTACGAAAACAGATCAATTATGTAAAAAAAAAAACAAAAAAACACACACACAATTACCACAATATAAACATAAACACAATATAAACATAAACACAATATAAACATAAACACAATATAAACATAAACACAATATAAACATAATATAAACATAATATAAGCACAACATAAACTGTACATGACAGATGTAGCTTTCAAAGGAAAGGTTGGATAATCCTGGTAAAAAGACGGCATTCTAATGAAATATATTTTCACGTCTACGTCAAGAAGAAACAAGGAGAAGATAGCTTCAAAAGACTTATATCCTACACTGACACGCCGAAGTCGGTCATGGACAGTTAACAAAATAGCAACAACAAAAAATAATAAAATAAATGAAAAAAAAAATTAATTAACAAAAAAAAACGTATAAAAGATTAATAAACGTGGCTCCACAGAAGAATGTTGTGGATACCACGGACAGCAACTAACAGGAATAATAAAGATGTCTTGACTGAGGAGAGTGCACACATATAATGTTGAAAGCTTAGAAGACAAACAATCCACCCATTTTTTATCATGACATGAGGATCTTCTTCTTCTTCTTCTTTCCTTCCTCATCTGCCTTTCAGCGTCGAGGGGAGATATAATTTGCTGTCTTTTGCTCTTCTGTTCGCCTCTGCTGCTGTTATGTTTCCTAGTGTTTTTAATATTCCATCGATCCATCTTTTTCGTGGTCGACCCTTGGGTCTGGTGTTTTCACAACGTTTGATGAAGGCTCATTGTGTTGTGTTTTGATCTTTCTGCCTTGTCACGCAGCCAAACTATTTTATCTGTTGTTTCTTTATATATTCTACGGCGGGGGCTATTCCTAGCTTTTTTCTCAGTCCTTCATTTCTGATCTTATCTCTCAGACTGTTTCCTGTCATTCGTCTAACACATTTCATCTCAGTTGAGGTTTTTTTATTGTTTTTTTTTTTATTATTGTCATGAGTATGGGAGACTGACAAATATAGTAATATCTTGTTATTTATTTCTTTGTTTGCATTCACTAACTTTATATGGTAATATCTTGTTATTTATTTCTTTGTTTGCATTCACTAACTTTATATGGTATTATCTTGTTTATTTCTTTGTTTACGTTCGCTAACTTTATATGGTAATATCTTGTTGTTTATTTCTTTGTTTACGTTCGCTAACTTTATATCTCTAGCGAAGTCCCGACTTTTACGTGAGTATAACTTGTTCCTATTTTTTACACCGGCACCCTGTACTCAAGTGTCCCCCACCACAGAGGCAGATATTCTCCAACTTCAGAAGTGCTCTCATATTTTTATCATCGAATTTTGCCCAGGCAGCGACCGACCTGGTCGACCCTTATCGACGTTCAACTGCCCAGGACGACCAAGAGAGATAGTAGTAGTTGTTTCAAAATATGAACAACTTATCCGAATGGCATAAAAAAAGATCACCGAATAAAAAACATGACATGCGCGAAGGACCAAGTGATGTGGAGAGAGATGATCGCCGGCACCAACCGGCATTGCACCTTATGATGATGACGATGAGAACTGCCTGTAATTCTTTAACGTACGCAGTATGCACACGGGACATCATGCTTATCGCCATTTTTCACGAGGATTAGACATCGGTACTCACTACCCAGGGACCAGTAACAATCTGAAAAAATAGAAGGAAAAAAGAGACAAGAGGAAGACAACAAGCAGAATGTACTAGAAATATAGATCTTTGGCATATAAAAGGGATTGATTATAGAAAAAAGTAAAATAAAGAGCCCCCGTCACGCCAAGTGGTGTATAGGGTATATGGTGTTAGTGACCATTCATTTTACAGACCTTCGGCACATGATTTTGGGGGTAATTTGGTCGGTATTATGCCCGTGCCGCTTTACTTTCCCAGAAAAAATCCGGTACCAATTTAAGGCTGAGTGAACCCGGAAGCCGTCGGTTGGAATCGAACCCTACCTCTTGTCCTTTGTAGTCCAGTTCACTAACCACTGAGCTATCGCGGCTCCATTGATTATAGAGCTGGGTAACAAAACAAATAGTGACAGGAAAATGTGGGGTGTCCTAGAGTACATAACAATAACACCGAGGCGAGAAGCTACAAGAGCCAGCAACAGCTCTTTTGCCAAAGCTGAGAAGCATGGCGAGATACAATGCGGGTCCTGTGCAAGGTCTGACACTTGGTAGTAAATATCTGCGGACATGGAGGATCTAGAACTTCTGCCTAAAATACCGTTTTCGTCTTGATAGACAGTTAGACAGAAAGGCAGGGGTATATGGCACACGATGATGGTGATGACTTTAATATTACCATCTTCTAAAAGCATGTCTCTATAACACGGTTTGTAAACGTTCACAACAGCCAAGTTTATATATGCCCTTGTCTGTTTAAATACGTGAATGTCTGCACATACGTGATCATGGCTGTTTACACGTATGTACGCCTGTTTATCTGCATTGCCTGGCAGGGGACGTAACCATCGGTGTTCTTGTTCACACCTCCAGGAATTATCTGTCCTACTGTCAGACCAACATCTAAAGACAAACTACAAGGCTCAAGGCTGCTCTTGGCTGCAGGTAAGTGCCACCAGAAATATTTCTACCTGTCTTTCTGATGCACTTTTCACTCTTCCTTAACATTTACTTTCAACAGTAAACCTACATGTGGAGGCAGTCTTGAGTTTCAAAAGTAAAACGGCAGACAGTCTGAGTTTCCGCAGGATAACTACGTAGATTTCAACAGTAAAATGTTAGATAGTCTGATATTCATTAGCAAAACCATGTAGTTTGAATTTCAACAGTAAAATGTTAGTCTAAGTTTCATCAGTAAAACTTTGTAGTTTAAATTTCAACAGTAAAATGAAAATATATGTTTCATCAGTAAAACTATGTAGATTAAATTTCAACAGTAAAACATTAGTCTAAGCTTCAAAAGTAAAACTATGTAGTGTAGATTTCAACAGTAAATTGTTAATATAAGTTTAGTCAGTAAAACCATGTAGTTTAGATTTCAACAGTAAAATGTTAGGCTGTCTGAGTGTCATCAGTAAAACCATAGGTAGCCAACCACCTGAGAGTGGACGTCGGAGAACCATCTCAGAACCTGTTATCGAATTAACTCAAGTTGAAACCAAAGTTAAAAAAAAAAAAGGAAACTTCTGATTGGTTGGCGCATCCGTAAAATTGAGCTTCAAACTTTAGTATTTCTAACGTTATTTAATTTCTAACGTCATTTAATTTCTAACGTCATTTCATTTCTAACGCCATCTCATTTCTAACATCATTTAATTTCTAACGTCATTTCATTTCTAACGTTATTTAATTTCTAACGTTATTTAATTTCTAACGTTATTTCATTTCTAACGTTATTTCATTTCTAACGTTATTTAATTTCTAACGTTATTTAATTTCTAACGTCATTTCATTTCTAACGTTATTTAATTTCTAACGTTATTTAATTTCTAACGTTATTTAATTTCTAACGTCATTTCATTTCTAACGTTATTTCATTTCTAACGCCATCTCATTTCTAACATCATTTAATTTCTAACGTCATTTAATTTCTAACGTTATTTAATTTCTAACGTTATTTAATTTCTAACGTTATTTAATTTCTAACGTTATTTCAAACATCATTGATCATCTTTGATTGCCGTTTCCGCATCGAATATTGGCAACCATGGAGCGCCGTTCCATTCTGTCTCTTGCTTTGATGGTGTAGGTTGTCATACACTGACTTGTCGATCTTTTGATGTTACTCGTCCATGTTAGTCTTGGTCTGCATCTACCTCTTTTACCTTGTATTTTCCCTTCCAAGATTACTTTTAGCAGACAGTCGTGTCTTTAACATGACCCAAAAATTTCATTTGTCTTGTTTGAATTGTGTTCAGTAGTTCTCTTTTTATATTTTATTCATCATTTATTTCCCTACAAACTAGAATCGTTAGCGGTAAATGATTATCTTTGTCGATCTATGATTATCTTTGTCCATCTATGATTATCTTTGTCGATCTATGGTTATCTTTGTCCATCTATGATTATCTTTGTCCATCTATGATTATCTTTGTCCATCTATGATTATCTTTGTCCATCTATGATTATCTTTGTCCATCTATGATTATCTTTGTCCATCTATAATTATCTTTGTCCATCTATGATTATCTTTGTCCATCTATGATTATCTTTGTCCATCTTTGATTATCTTTGTCCATCTATGATTATCTTTGTCCATCTATGATTATCTTTGTCCATCTATGATTATCTTTGTCCATCTATGATTATCTTTGTCCATCTATGATTATCTTTGTCGAACTGTGATTATTTTTGTTGATCTATGATCATCTTTGTTGGACTGTGATTATCTTTGTCGAACTGTGATTATATTTGTCGAACTGTGATTATCTTTGTCGAACTGTGATTATCTTTGTCAATCTATGATTATTTTTGTCGATCTATGATTATCTTTGTCGAACTGTGATCATCTTTCTCGATCTATGATTATCTTTGTCGATCTATGATTATCTTTGTCGATCTATGATTATCTTTGTCGAACTGTGATCATCTTTGTCGATCTATGATTATCTTTGTCGATCTATGATTATTTTTGTCGATCTATCATCATCTTTGTCGATCTGTGACTATCTTTGTCGACCTATGACCAAGAATAGATCAAGAAAATGAAGCGATGAGCATTACGCCAAGTCGCGCTATTCTCAAGAAAAACATCGTAGTAATTACTATAGTTAGGTCGGGGTTAACCCTACATGAATGATGGTCGGTGAAGAGAAAGATGCACCGAAGTTAACATACCGAAAGCCCCAATCCAGGTGATCAGCCTACGAGTGAGTAACCACTTGAACATTCCTGTTATGTCCCCTAATGATATGCAATAAGACTCGCAGTACCTGAGGCCAACGGTTCCAGACATTAATTATATTTTTTTGGCGAGAGTTATCACCCTTTCGTTAACACGCCAGGTGGGGTAACCGAAGAGTTAACTGTGTCATGAACGAACTGAATGCTCACAGATGCCGAGGCTTAATTGAGGCTGTCACCACCTGAGGGAAATAAGAACGGTCTGTGGTGAGTGTATGATCAGTCCAAATAGCAAGGACCTTGGGATCTATCTAATAGGCTTCAGGCAAACGCGGCTCCGCATCGTACAGGAATATCTTAAGGCTCGGGCGTTTATCAATGATACTTTTGGTGCCTTCATAACTATATTTTTAAAAAAAAGCAGAATAGCTCAGGCTAAAATAGCATTTCAGAAAATGAAAAATATCTTATGCAACAAATCTATGTCAACAGAAGTGAGAGAGAGACAGAGAGAGTTCATCAGTGCTAAATAGAACCAATTCTGACTTATGGAAGCGAATCATGGACCGTAGATAAACAAATGAAAGGACGATTAGAGGCCACAGAGATGGGATTTGTTAGAAGAATGTTGAAGTTCCCTGGACATCGACAAAAAAAAAATGAAGAAATTCTCAAAGAGGCCAAGAAGATTGAGAGGACAGGTAGAAACAGAGATGAAGAGGATGGAGAAAACAGGTGGAAACAGAGATGAAGAAGACGGAGAGGACATGTGGAAACAGAGATGACGAGGATGGAGAGGACATGTGGAAACAGGGATGAAGAAGATGGAGAGGACATGTGGAAACAGAGATGAAGAAGATGGAGAGGACATGTGTAAACAGGGATGAAGAAGATGGAGAGGGCATGTGGAAACAGGGATGAAGAAGATGGAGAAGACAGGTGGAAACAGGGATGAAGAAGACGGAGAAGAGAGGTGGAAACAGGGGTGAAGAAGATGGAGAAGAGAGGTGTAAACAGGGATGAAGAAGATGGAGAAGAGAGGTGTAAACAGGGATGAAGAAGATGAAGACAGGTGGAAACAGAGATGAAGAAAATGGAGAATACAGGTGGAAACAGGGATGAAGAGGGTGGAGAAGACAGGTGGAAACAGAGATGAAGAAGATGGAAAAAACAGGTGGAAACAGAGATGAAGAGGATGGAGAAGACAGGTGGAAACAGAGATGAAGAGGATGGAGAAGACAAGTGGAAACAGAGATGAAGAGGATGGAGAAGACAGGTGGAAACAGGGATGAAGAGGATGGAGAAGACAAGTGGAAACAGAGATGAAGAAGATGGAGAAAACAGGTGGAAACAGAGATGAAGAGGATGGAAAATACACGGCGCGATCTTTAGAGGAGAATAAAAAGAAACTGGGGGAAGGGGCTTGGAAAGTGTTTGTTGGAGATCTATGTTTCATAGGGAGATGACAGGAAAAAGTAGAAGAATTAGCAAGTCCCTTCGGCACAAATATGGGTTAACTTACATTTATAGTCCAATAGTAAAACATACTGAAATGTATACTCGAAACAGACACCACCGGCAAACAAACGATTCATAGTGTGTCAAGATCGGCGAAACAACGGCTGATCAAAATCCTACACCACCTCCAAGTGGTGCCCCTGAAAAAAGACTAGCCAGTCAGACCTAGGGAGTAGAGGTCAAAGAAGGAAGACAAAACGGTGTCGTAAATGTTCATGTCGAAGCCGGATGTGTCGGGCCGAATAGCACACATACAGCGGCTTGATGTAAACTAGCGACAGAAAGCATCTAAATCATTTAACTTTCTTTCAAGGGCGGACGATAATGAAGGATAACATAAACGAAGAAGAAGAATATGATGATGATGATGACAAAGAGCGATCTTAAAAGAATGACACTAAAAAGGAGGGCTTGGATAGTGTTCTTGAAAGACTACTCTCAACGGAGAGTTGAAAGGTAGGAGAAGAGGAGGAAGAAGAAGAAGAAGAAGAGGAAGAAGAGGAAGAAGAAGAAGAGAAGAAGAAGAAGAAGAAGAAGAAGAGAAGAAGAAGAAGATGAAGTAGAGGAAGAAGAAGAAGAAGAAGAAGAAGAAGAAGAAGAAGAGGAAGAAGAGGAAGAAGAAGAAGAAGAGGAAGAAGAAGAAGAAGTAGAGGAAGAAGAAGAAGATGAAGTAGAGGAAGAAGAAGAAGAAGAAGAAGAAGAAGAAGAAGAAGAAGAAGAAGAAGAAGAAGAAGAAGAAGTAGAGGAAGAAGAAGAAGAGGAAGAAGAAGTAGAGGAAGAAGAAGAAGAAGTAGAGGAAGAAGAAGAAGAAAAAGAGGAAGAAGAAGAAGAAGAAGAAGTAGAGGAAGAAGAAGAAGTAGAGGAAGAAGAAGAAGAGGAAGAAGAAGTAGAGGAAGAAGAAGAAGAAGTAGAGGAAGAAGAAGAAGAAGAAGAGGAAGAAGAAGAAGAAGAGGAAGAAGAAGAAGAAGAGGAAGAAGAAGAGGAAGAAGAGGAAGAGGAAGAAGGGGAAGAAGAAGAAGAGGAAGAAGAAGAAGTAGAGGAAGAAGAAGAAGAAGTAGAAGAAAATGTTAGTAAAGACTTGGGCGATCTCAAATGAATGACACTAAACATGAGGTCTTGGAAAGTGTTGAAAATCTATGCTACACGGATAGTTGAAAGGTAGAAGAAGGGCAATAAGTAGTAGAAGAATTATAGACTCCGTCCACTTTACCAGCGATAGAGCTATTTCCTGGAATGACGTCATGCACTTGTGATCTATTTCAAAAGTTTATAAATAACAGCCAGTGATAGCCACCAGGGTGAAACCAAAAATAAAGCACATCATTTGGAAGCCAGGCCAGGCATGAAATTGTATGTCGCAAAGGGAGGGAATTAGTCTTGAAACCAAGCATTGTAAAGGGAAACAACCTACTCTAACACATTGCAACAAAGTCGGGGGAACCTGACAGTCAGAAGAAATAATGGGTGGAGACTTTACAAAAATGGATAATTACAAAATAAGAGGATATCTGTCTATATCATTCATCATCATCATCGAGTGCCGTCTCCGCAACGAAGGTTGGCTACCATGGATCGCCATTCTACTCTGTTTCTTGCTCTGATGGTGCAGGTTATCACAGATTGACTTGTCCATCTTTTGATGTTACCTCGTCCATGTTAGTCTTGGTCTGCCTCTGCTTCTTTTACCTTGTAGTTTCCATTCCAATATTACTTTTAGTAGGCTGTTGTGCGATAGCTCAGTGGTTAGTGAACTGGACTACAAAGGACAAGGGGTAGGGTTCGATCCCAACCGACGGCTTCCGGGTTCACCCAGCCTTAAATGGGTACCGGATTTTTTTTCTGGGAAAGTAAAGCAGCATGGGCGTAATACTGACCACATTACCCCAAAAATCATGTGCTGAAGGTCTGTAAAATATAGGGTCACTAACACCATATTTCCCTATACGCCACTTGGCGTGACGGGGGTACTTTACTTTACTTTCACTTTTTTTGGTTTTAATTGTATTTAGTAGTTCTCTTTTTATTTGTAGTTGTTTTAAAACTTCATCGTTTGTTTTCTTTTCTTTCCATCCAATACTACCTATTCTTCTGTAAATCCACATTTCAAAGGCTTCCATTTTCTGTTCTGTTTTCTTTCCATTCAATTCTACCTATTCTTCTGTAAATCCACATTTCAAAGGCTTCCATTTTCTGTTTTCTTTTCTTTCCATTCAATTCTACCTATTCTTCTGTAAATCCACATTTCAACGGCTTCCATTTTCTGTTCTGTTTTCTTTCCATCCAATTCTACCTATTCTTCTGTAAATCCACATTTCAAAGGCTTCCATTTTCTGTTTTCTTTCCACGGCTTTCTATGGAGCGTTACGTGATGAGGCTCCAATCCCTTCCACGGTGGTCTGCCATATTCCTCATAAGTCTTCATTCGTCTGTATCATTAAACACCGTTATTTTTCCAGTGACAGAAATATGAGTAGATGTAAGAGAAGATGAGAGAGCTTAGACTCAATAGTTTCAGGCTAAACGGCTATCTCTAAGAAGAACACTCTATCAACATGTATCATGAAAACGGATAACTTTAACACAAGTGTACCAACAAATGGCAACTGTTTCATGAAAATCCATTGTTATCTCGCGAAAGACATCCCGTAATTACATTTCAAATGGAGAATTCTTCGCAATGACTTGAAATAAAGATGGAAGATCTTTGTCTATGACTTGAAATAAAGATGGAAGATCTTTGTCTATGACTTGAAATAAAGATGGAAGATCTTTGTCTATGACTTGAAATAAAGATGGAAGATCTTTGTCTATGACTTGAAATAAAGATGGAAGATCTTTGTCGTTGACTTGAAATAAAGATGGAAGATCCTTGTCTATGACTTGAAATAAAGATGGAAGATCTGTGTCTATGACTTGAAATAAAGATGGATGATCTTTGTCTATGACTTGAAATAAAGATGGAAGATCTTTGTCTATGACTTGAAATAAAGATGTATCTTTGTCTATGACTTGAAACAAAGATGGAATCTGTGTCTATGACTTGAAATAAAGATGGAAGATATGTGTCTATGACTTGAAATAAAGATGGAAGATATGTGTCTATGACTTGAAATAAAGATGGAAGATCTGTGTCTTTGAATTGAAATAAAGTCGGAGAATCGAGCTAATACAAAATAAAAAAGAATCTTTCTTTCCCAATATTTTGTCAGTTCTAATCAAGTACTCCAATTGTCCTCGTCTCAAGGTATGCCAGGATAATGTTGATTGTTTCTTTCTGATGTTTCTTTATGAGCTTCCTTTTTGTGTTGGCCTCTTTAAGAATGTCCTCATTGGTCTTTTTAGCTGTCCAGGGAACTTTCAACATTTTTCTGCGAAATCTCATCTCTGTGGCTTCTAATCGTCTTTTCCTTTATTTGTCTACTATCCATGATTCGCTTCCGTAGACGAGAATTGGCTCTATAAAGCACCGATGAACAATCTTACTTCAACTGACATAACTTTGTTGTTTTACAAGGCGTTTGTCAATTTTTGAAAAGCTTTTTTGGCCTGAGCTATCCAGCATTTGATTGACGTGGCGCATCTTCCATCTGATGTTATTATTAAAATACAAACAAGATTCTTACAGCGCCGAGAAAAATTATGACAAAAAGCAATTCAAATTCAATATCTTCAGCTAACGACGTTCAAATCATAATAAAACAGGAGATACTCAAAACAGTTGAGAATTTACAATATTGTGTGTAACAAGTCTCTCTCTCTCTCTCTCTCTCTCTCTCTCTCTCTCTGCGATCAGGACTCAATCAGAGTAGGATTCCAGACTCTCACATGAAGTCAGCTGTCAGGTTAAGCGTGTTGATCGCCCCCACAGACAGAACATCACAATTAGAGTCTGCCAGATCCACTCTGATTGAACACCCGTTAAAACGTTGCACTGTGTTCTGCACCAGTGGCCCAGTGCATCCGATTTCAGCCAGCATTTATTCAGGTTTGCATTCCTTAGCCTTTGATTGTCCCAAATCTTCCTGCAAGGCAGCAGATGATCTTTTCTGTACGGGGATTGTGCCCTAAGATGGTCGGCCCTGCCAGGTTTACGAGCTACCATCTGCCCGAGTCACTAGAGGTGATCTAAATCAATGGAAGTGATAAGGGTTTCTCAATTTTAAATAGAGCCAAATCCATAGAACATATATGACAGATTAAAACGAAGCATGGACAATAAATGGGAGCTGAGATAGCTCAGTGGTTAGTGAACTGGACTACAAAGGACAAGAGATAGGGTTCGATCCCAACCGACGGCTTCCGGTTCACCCAGCCTTTAATGGGTACCGGATTTTTTTTCTGGGAAAGTAAACCGGCACGGGCGTAATACCGACCACATCACCCCAAAAATCATGTGCTGAAGGTCTGTAAAATTTATGGTCACTAACACCATATTCCCTTACGCCACTTGGCGTGACAGGGATACTTTACTTTTTGTATGGACAACAAAGCAACATATTAAAAAGAAAACACTACACATTTATGTTTCTTACAAGAACTCTGAGAGGTTTACTAGAGGCAACAATGGGTAACTAAGATGTCCTTAGCTAGTTGGTCTGCGCATTCGTTTCCTTATATATCACAGTGTGATGGTTACCCACTTTATATACCACTTTCTGGAAATTATTGCACAATTGGTCTAGGGTTGTTCTCAGGTCACCTAGCTCGCTGTTCCTGGTTTTGTTGTTGTTGTTATTTTTTTTTTTTTTATTATTTTTTTTTTTGTAGAGCTGTTAGGAATGAGAGTGCGTCGGTCAGCATCACCAATTTCTTGTGCACGTTATGTTTGTATTTTGACCGGGTTCCATTCCCACCTAATCGGTGTCATTTTTTAACAAATTGAATTAGTGGTTTCTCCGTGGCTTTACACTACCCTGAGTTATTGAGTTATTTGCGGGTCATCATCATTGCATTCCGAACATGTCCATAGGTGCTGAGATCCCTCCTCAGCAAGTCCCGCAGTGTCCAGCGACTGACGACTCCAGTTCTATGTTGGTTGATAAGTCTTCTTACACGGCCACCAAGTTTCTCATTTCTGGCTGTGCCCATCTTAACTCCCATTTCCATCATCCGAAGAAGTGACGTGGGTCTGTGTTTGTCGAAGTTCTGCGCTCTTCCCACATCTCGGAGGGCATTGATGATGTCCGCCCGATCCATTGGTTGCCCGTCCTCAACGACAGCGCAGCTAGCCAACCTGTCCGCTCTTTCATTTCCCCGTACCTCCGCATGTCAAGGGACATAGACAAAGGTGACCTTACGTATTTTGGACTTCTGCAATGACTCTACCCATTGCATGCGTACCCTACCCTGGTCTCCGGGTAGTAGGATCCGATGTCTAGCTATCTCAGATAACTGGCAACAAACAAGAGACCACGTAAGTGAATCAATTCAACGGCAACAAACAAGAGATCACGTGAGTGAATCAATACAACGGCAACAAACAAGAGATCACGTGAGTGAATCAATACAACGGCAACAAACAAGAGATCATGTGAATGAATCAATACAACGGCAACAAACAAGAGATCACGTGAGTGAATCAATATAACGGCAACAAACAAGAGATCATATGAATGAATCAATACAACGGCAACAAACAAGAGATCATGTGATGGAATCAATATAACGGCAACAAACAAGAGATCACGTGAGTGGGATCAATACAACGGCAACAAACAAGAGATCACGTGAGTGGAATCAATACAACGGCAACAAACAAGAGATCACGTGAGTGGGATCAATACAACGACAACAAACAAGAGACCACGTAAGTGAATCAATTCAACGGCAACAAACAAGAGATCACGTGAGTGAATCAATACAACGGCAACAAACAAGAGATCACGTGAGTGAATCAATACAACGGCAACAAACAAGAGATCATGTGAATGAATCAATACAACGGCAACAAACAAGAGATCACGTGAGTGAATCAATATAACGGCAACAAACAAGAGATCATATGAATGAATCAATACAACGGCAACAAACAAGAGATCACGTGTGTGGGATCAATACAACGACAACAAACAAGAGATCACGTGAGTGGGATCAATACAACGGCAACAAACAAGACATCACGTGAGTGGGATCAATACAACGGCAACAAACAAGAGATCACGTCAGTGAATCAATACAACGGCAACAAACAAGAGATCACGTGAGTGGAATCAATACAACGGCAACAAACAAGAGATCACGTGAGTGGGATCAATACAACGACAACAAACAAGAGATCACGTGAGTGGGATCAATACAACGGCAACAAACAAGACATCACGTGAGTGGGATCAATACAACGACAACAAACAAGAGATCACGTGAGTGAATCAATACAACGACAACAAACAAGACATCACGTGAGTGGGATCAATACAACGTCAACAAACAAGAGATCATGTGAATGAATCAATACAACGGCAACAAACAAGAGATCACGTGAGTGGGATCAATACAACGGCAACAAACAAGAGATCACGTGAGTGGGATCAATACAACGGCAACAAACAAGAGATCACGTGAGTGAATCAATACAACGGCAACAAACAATATATCACGTGAGTGAATCAATACAACGGCAACAAACAAGAGATCACGTGTGTGGGATCAATACAACGGCAACAAACAAGAGATCACGTGAGTGAATCAATACAACGGCAACAAACAAAAGATCACGTGAGTGGGATCAATACAACGACAACAAACAAGAGATCACGTGAGTGAATCAATACAACGGCAACAAACAAAAGATCACGTGAGTGGGATCAATACAACGACAACAAACAAGAGATCACGTGAGTGAATCAATACAACGGCAACAAACAAAAGATCACGTGAATGAATCAATACAACGACAACAAACAAGAGATCACGTGAGTGAATCAATACAACGGCAACAAACAAGAGATCACGTGAGTGAATCAATACAACGACAACAAACAAAAGATCACGTGAATGAATCAATACAACGACAACAAACAAGAGATCACGTGAGTGAATCAATACAACGGCAACAAACAAGAGATCACGTGAGTGAATCAATACAACGACAACAAACAAGAGATCACGTGAGTGAATCAATACAACGGCAACAAACAAGAGATCACGTGAGTGGGATCAATACAACGACAACAAACAAGAGATCACGTGAGTGAATCAATACAACGGCAACAAACAAGAGATCACGTGAGTGAATCAATACAACGACAACAAACAAGAGATCACGTGAGTGAATCAATACAACGGCAACAAACAAGAGATCACGTGAGTGAATCAATACAACGGCAACAAACAAGAGATCACGTGAGTACTGTGCGCGTGTTAAAGACTTTAGGCAGCTACACGTCGAAATGAGTAGGCCAAAAACTGCCGCTGCCCCGGGGAAACTGATATGGGGAAAAAACCACACCCAAAATGTGAAAACTCTCAAAAAATTACGCATGAAGTCTAAGACTGTATGTCTGCGTGTGCACTTGTCTGTCAATGTGGGAAATCGGGGCACAAAGTGATATCGCGCACATGTCCGCCCTTTGAGAAGTTGCTAGAGATATAAAGCTGACGTATGGAAACAACAACAACAAGCAGCAAGAACAATAACATCAACAACAAAGAAAGGTAAATTCTTCTTCTCCTTTCGAGTCCTTTGATTATGTGAACGTAAAGTCACAAAATAAAATATTCGCGCGATCGGTACTCGTAAACGATTGCGTGTGTCTTGATTTTTCTCATAATCCTGCGCCGTTGCTGACTCACTCCGACTTCGGCAGGATAGTTTAATAAAAAGAAAAATACTGTGAATGCGGGTTGATGACGTCAGGGGAAAAAAATCTACAGCAAATAAACGAATACCTGGCAAGTCTGGTAACAAGAAACAAAGAGAGAATATAGATAGTACAGAGTGTCACTATTTGCTACACGATTACCGGCAAACAAAGAAATCACAATTGAAGCAAAATGAGCGCTATTCAACACAATCGTCACTCCAACGTAAAAGAGCGCTGTCCAACACAATCGTCGCTCCAACGTAAAAGAGCGCTGTTCAACACAATCGTCGCTCCAACGTAAAAGAGCGCTGTCCAACACAATCGTCGCTCCAACGTAAAAGAGCGCTGTCCAACACAATCGTCGCTCCAACGTAAAAGAGCGCTGTTCAACACAATCGTCACTCCAACGTAAAAGAGCGATGTTCAACACAATCGTCGCTTCAGCGTAAAAGAGAGATGTCCAACACAATCGTCATCCCAACATAAAAGAGTGCTGTCCAACACAATCGTCATCCCAACATAAAAGAGTGCTGTCCAACACAATCGTCATCCCAACATAAAAGAGAGATGTCCAACACAATCGTCATCCCAACATAAAAGAGAGATGTCCAACACAATCGTCATCCCAACATAAAAGAGAGATGTCCAACACAATCGTCATCCCAACATAAAAGAGAGATGTCCAACACAATCGTCATCCCAACATAAAAGAGTGCTGTCCAACACAATCGTCATCCCAACATAAAAGAGCGATGTTCAGCACAATCGTCATCTCAACGTAAAAGAGAGATGTCCAACACAATCGTCATCCCAACATAAAAGAGAGATGTCCAACACAATCGTCATCCCAACATAAAAGAGCGATGTTCAACACAATCGTCATCCCAACGTAAAAGAGAGATGTCCAACACAATCGTCATCCCAACATAAAAGAGTGCTGTTCAACACAATCGTCATCCCAACATAAAAGAGCGATGTTCAACACAATCGTCATCCAACAATAAAAGAGCGATGTTCAACACAATCGCCATCCCAACGTAAAAGAGAGATTTCCAACACAATCGTCATCCCAACATAAAAGAGCGATGTTCAACACAATCGTCATCCCAACATAAAAGAGCGATGTTCAACACAATCGTCATCCCAACATAAAAGAGCGATGTTCAACACAATCGTCATCCCAACATAAAAGAGCGATGTTCAACACAATCGTCACTCCAACGTAAAAGAGCAATGTTCAACACAATCGCCATCCCAACGTAAAAGAGAGATGTTCAACACAATCGCCATCCCAACGTAAAAGAGAGATGTTCAACACAATCGCCATCCCAACGTAAAAGAGAGATGTTCAACACAATCGCCATCCCAACGTAAAAGAGAGATGTTCAACACAATCGCCATCCCAACGTAAAAGAGAGATGTTCAACACAATCGTCATCCCAACGTAAAAGAGAGATGTTCAACACAATCGTCATCCCAACGTAAAAGAGAGATGTTCAACACAATCGTCATCCCACCTTTATCAACGTCAAGCAAGAAAGTAAAGTTCTAGACCAAAGAAACAAACAAAAAGCGCGGCAGCGAAATGTGTCGCACGAGTGATAAAGAGTCAGCATGATAGGAAAAAAAAAATAGAAGCAAATAATTAATAAGACAGTTAATGATCACCCCCGCAGTACAGTTATAAGGGAACAACCAATGATGGATTTTTTAATGATAAAAATCCTGAGTCTCACGGGTCGTGACGACTTTTGACCAAGCGACCTTTATTTCTCTGGTCCTGTTGAGAGCCCCCCCGACATACGCCATCAGATAGATCTATACGGTATATATATCTCTCTCTCTCTGCGATCAGGGCTCAATCAGAGTAGGATTCCAGACTCTCACATGAAGTCAGCTGTCAGGTTAAGTGTGTTGATCGCCCCCACAGACAGAACATCACAGTTAGAGTCTGCCAGATCCACTCTGACCGAACACCCGTTAAAACGTTGCACTGTGTTCTGGGCCAGTGGCCCAGTGCATGTGTTGCAGGATATGTATTTTTTGTAACCAATTATGTGCTTTTTGCTGCATGACATGAAACAACAACACGCTCTGCGTCAACAAATGTCAATAAAATCAACACCAACATCACATCGAGAAGACGCAATGGAAATGGGATGAAAATGGACGTCAAAAACAGGGCTTAAAGCTGCCAGCGACTCATCGCTAATGGCTTGCGCCAGGACGGATGAACCAGAACTAACCAGATCCTCCTCCACCTATCGCAGTGCCACAAGAATTCAGACTAACTGTAACTAGTATCCCATTCAGTCTGGTCAAGTGAGTGATGACCGAGAGGGAAGTATATTGAATTACTGATGTCCTTTTCTTCCACAAATCCACATTGTTCCTTAGTTATGGTTTTATTTTGTTCCTTACACGTCTCATGATGATTCTATGTAAGTAATAGTTTGGTCATATGGCTCATGAGACTAATAGTGTGATGGTCTTCACAATCAGAGGCGCCTAACTTCTTCGGTATGGCTACAAAGATTTTAGTAGATCTTCGGGTATGTGTCCAGTGTTTTCTATATATCATTGAGTAGTTTGTTATGACTTGGTAGTTAACTCCCAGCAGAATAAACAGATTAAGAAACAGAACAATAGTTAACTCCCAGAAGAATAAACAGATTTACACAAAAAACAGAACAATAGTTAACTCCCAGCAGAACAAACATAAAAAAAACAGGACAATAGTTATCTCCAGCAGAGCAAACTGATTAAGAAACAGAACAACAGTTAACTCCCAGCAGAATAAACTGATTAAAAAAACAGAACAATAGTTAATTCCCAGCAGAATAAACAGATTAAAAAAACAGAACATTAGTTAACTCCCAGCAGAATAAACAGATAAAAAAAAAAAAAACAATAGTTAACTCCCAGCAGAATAAACAGATTAAAAAAACAGAACAATAGTTAACTCCCAGCAGAATAAACAGATTAAAAAAAAACAGAACAATAGTAAATTCCCAGCAGAATAAACAGATAAAAAAATAGGACAATAGTTAATTCCCAGCAGAATAAACAGATAAAAAAACAGGACAATAGTTAATTCCAGCAGAATAAACAGATAAAAAAAACAGGACAATAGTTAACTCCCAGCAGAATAAACAGATTAAAAAAACAGAACAATAGTTAACTCCCAACAGAATAAACAGATTACAATTTTATTCCAAAAAGAACAAAAAATGAAAGCAACAGCTGGAAACAGATGGAACAAGATGAAGGCTAGAATTGGAGATGGAAAGAAAAAAAGAATAGAGTTACATTTATTGATTCCTAGTCCGTGCCAAGAGGTGGTGAGTAGCATTTACCACCATAAACCACTTTATCATGTTTCGAACATACCACTTTATCAATTATTTTAAACAGACAATTTCATCGATGTATCTGCTCGTACACCCACTCTATATAATTACAACTATATTATAGACCTGCCATTGTAGCAACTAAAGACGATGTGGATATGCCGGATTAAGTACATAACAATAGAGGAACATCACTACCGTTGAGGAATGCATTGACTGGTGTCCGTTTCTCTTAGTCACGTCTTTTAGAGAGAAAGAGAGAGGTGGATGGATGTGATAGTTAGTCAGACAGACAGATTAGACCAACAGTTTAGAGATAGATAGATAGATAGATAGATAGATAGATAGATAGATAGATAGATAGATAGATAGATAGATAGATAGATAGATAGATAGATAGATAGATAGATAGATAGATAGATTGATAGATAGATAGATAGATAGATAGATAGATAGATAGATAGATAGATAGATAGATAGATAGATAGATAGATAGATAGATAGATAGATAGATAGATAGATAGATAGATAGATAGATAGATAGATAGATAGATAGATAGATAGATAGATAGATAGATAGATAGATAGATAGATAGATAGATAGATAGATAGATAGATAGATAGATAGATAGATAGATAGATAGATAGATAGATAGATAGATAGATAGATAGATAGATAGATAGATAGATAGATACTTGGTTGCATTTTCCTGACCAGAGGCAAACTGATTATACTGTATTGCATTTTCTTTGTATTACACTGCATTATAATACTGTACTCTACTATTTATACAGTCTTAAATATGCATACTCGGTGTCTATACAGACTACATTACATCGACACAAAAGTGCCATGCCTGCTGGCGTAGGTGATCATGTCTCTCCACAACTTTTCATCTCGACAGTTATTTATCATTTCTTTTGTTGATTTTCTGCCAAGAGATTCTCCTAAGCTATTTGGTATCTTTACTCTTTGATTTCCGTTATTTCTTCGTCCCTCAATTTTCCCAGTTGTCGCAATATATTTCAGCTGTTCCCTTCTCATTACATGGCCCAAAAATGATGATTGTTTCGTCCTAGTATTGGAAATGAGCTCTCATTTTGCATTGGCCTCCTTCAGAACGTTTTCATTACTCTTCTTATCTGTCCATGGTATTCATAGCATTCTTCTGTAAAACTACATTTCTACAGCCTCCGGTGATTTTGTTTGTTTGTTGTTCTATAGTCCATGATTCACATCCATATGTTAAGACTGGCTCTACATAATATTTATGAAATCTTTTTCCTTGTTTCTATTGTCAAAAATGTATTGCTTTAGTATCTTCTTCGTTGTTTGGAAAGCTGCTTTTGCCTGACCTATTCTGTATCTCACCTCTGTTATAGATCTACCACCTGAGGTTAACATTTAACTACATATACATCGGAATAAATGGGTACCTGCACCATAGCCTGGGACGGAAGGGCATCTGAGAGCAAAGTACTACGTCTCTGCCCCTTCACCCCCCTCCCCAACCTCCTACAAACACGAAAGCAAATGCTCCTTGTATATGTGAAGGGCATACAATAAGTTGGTAGTAAGTAACATTGTGATGTACTGTAATAGAATGTGACTTTATATCGAATTTACAGTACATTTATATTGACTTACTGTTAAATCAGAGGTGAAATCAAAACCCCGACCTGTGCACCGAGCGGCGACTGCTCCAGACAATACACAATTTATTTTCTTCAGCTCCCACAAAAACCATTCTCTAGATCCCATAAAAAAGCATTTTCCAGCTCACACAGAAACCATCTTCCAGCTCCCACAAAAACCATTTTCCGGCTACCACATAAACCATTCTCCAGCTCCCACAGAAACCATTTTCCAGCTCCCACAGAAACCATTCTCCAGCTCATACAGAAACCATCTTCCAGCTCTCACATAAACCATTTTTCAGCTCTCACAAAAACCATTTTCCGGCTCTCACATAAACCATTTTTCAGCTCCCACAAAAACCATTCTCCAGCTGCCATAGTCACCATTCTCCAGCTCTTACATATATCATTCTCCAGCTCTTACATATACCATTCTCCAGCTATTAAATATACCATTCTCCAATTCCTACAGAAACCATTCTCCAGCTCTTACATATACCATTCTCCAATTCCCACAGAAACCATTCTCCGGCTCTTACATATATCATTCTCCAGCTCTTACATATACAATTCTCCAATTCCCACAGAAACCATTCTCCAGCTCTTACATATATCATTCTCCAGCTCTTACATATATCATTCTCCAGCTCTTACATATATCATTCTCCACCTCCTACATAAACCTTTCTCCAGCTCTTACATATATCATTCTCCACCTCCTACATAAACCTTTCTCCAGCTCTTACATATATCATTCTCCAGCTCTTACATATATCATTCTCCACCTCCTACATAAACCTTACTCCAGCTCCCACAGAAATCATTCTCCAGCTCTTACATATGTCATTCTCCACCTCCTACATAAACCTTACTCCAGCTCCCACAGAAATCATTCTCCAGCTCTTACATATATCATTCTCCACCTCCTACATAAACCTTTCTCCAGCTCTTATATATATCATTCTCCAGCTCTTACATATATCATTCTCCAGCTCTTACATATATCATTCTCCAGCTCCCACAGAAACTTTTCTCCTGCATTCAACCTTTCTCTTCTCAATAAACTCCAGGAATTGGATCACATACCGTGAACAGTTTTCTTTTTTTCTGTTGAACTTCATTGAATTCCTTTTACCTGATACTTTATTGATTATTCCTGATTATCACAAACTGCCTACATTACATCAACTATTTCACTTTCAGGCTTATCCATCTCCTGAAACACATCTTCATATTACCTGAACGGAATTCACTTTTATATCACCTAAGCTACAAAAGTTGATAGTACATAAAACACATCGCTTTTAAGTGTATGCATTGAGTGATGTGATGCAGACCAGCCATTTCATCATCATCATCATCATCGTGTGCCGTCTCCGCGTCGAAGATTGGCTACCATGGAACGCCATTCCACTCTGTCTCTTGCTTTGATGGTGCAGATTGTCATAGGTTGACTTGTCCATCTTTTGATGTTACTCGTCCATGTTAGTCTTGGTCTGACTCTGCCTCTTTTATCTTGTATTTTCCCTTCCAATATTAGTTTTATTAGGCTGTTGTGTCTTTTAACATGGCCCAAAAATTTTATTTGTCTTGTTTTAATTGTGTTTAGTTAAAAAAAAAAAAAGTAAAATACCCCGTCACGCCAAGTGGCGTATAGGGAATATGGTGTTAGTGACCATAATTTTTACAGACCTTCAGCACATTATTTCTTGGGTAATGTGGTCGGTAATACGCCCGTGCCGTTTTACTTTCCCAGAAAAAATCCGGTACCCATTTTAAAGACTGGGTGAACCGGAGCCGTCGGTTGGGATCGAACCCGATCTCTTGCCCTTTGTAGTCCAGTTCACTAACCACTCAGCTGTCTCGGCTCCCCAGTTCACTAACCACTGAGCTGTCACGGCTCCCCAGTTCACTAACCACTGAGCTGTCACGGCTCCCCAGTTCACTAACCACTGAGCTGTCTCGGCTCCCAATTGTGTTTAGTAGTTCTTTTTTTATTTTTAGTTGTTTTAAAACTTCATCGTTTGTTTTCTTTTCTTTCCATTCAATTCTTCCTATTCTTCTATAGATCCACATTTCAAAGGCTTCAATGCTCATTTCTGTTTTCTTGTCTAATGTCCATGTTTCTGCACCATACAGGAATATTGAGAAGATGTAACATTTTACTATTATTAGTTTCACCAACCATTGCACCCCATCGTTAAATAACACTTGGGGTCGTTGGGGCGCCACTAACATGCTGTCAACCTTCTTTATTTCACTCTACCTTCAGTCATTCTTTGGGACTCTCCAATTTCGTGGCTTGTCCGTTATTTGATGTTATCCTCCCATCTCTGCTTGCCTCTCCTTCTTGTCTATTTCACATATTCCTGAAAGAATGTTCTTTGCTAGGTCAGACGGTTGAGATATGTGGCCGAACCATAGGATTTTGGGTTTCTTGTTTCCATAACCAGACATTATCAAGTTGAATACAAGGGACAATGTTTTCAGCTTCGATAGACCGAGTATAAACAGATGACAGAAATTACATTTATCCGTTTATTAACCAAACTAATATAACAAAAACGGTACAAAGTTAAATAAATAAAAGACTGCACAAACACAGTATGCAAGTTGGATTCAGGATTAATGAGTCAGAAATATTCTTCTTTCCTTCCTCATTTGGCTTTCAGCGTCGAGAGGAGATATAATTTGCGGTCTTTTGCTCTTCTGTTTGCCAATGCTACTGTTAGGTTTCCTAGTGCTTCTAATATTCTGTCAATCCATCTTTTTCGTGGTCGACCCTTAGGTCTGATGTTCTCACAACGTTTATTGAAGGTTCGTTGTGTTGTGTTTTGATCTTTCTGCCTTGTCACGTGGCCACACCATTTTATCTGTTGTTTCTTTATATATTCTAGGGTGTGGATTATTCCTAGCTTCTTTCTCAGTTCTTCATTTCTGATCTTATCTTACAGACTGTTTCCTGCCATTCGTCTAACACATTTCATCTCTGTAGAGGTTATTCTTCTTATTGTTCTTGCATCTAGGGTCCAGGTCTGGCATTGGTAGCACAACGTTGGGATGAAGATTGTATTGTATAGTGCCCGTTTTGCCTCTAGAGCTATTTCCTTGTTGGACGATAGTGGTGATAACTGTCCGATAATTTGACAAGCTTTGTTGCATCTTGAGTTATTTCTGCTGTTTGTGAATTGTCGTTTGTCACTAGACTTCTTAGGGATTTAAATCTCTTTACTTCTACAGGATTGCCCCCAGTACACAGACCTGAGAAGAGCAATGTGGTCCACACCCACCTCCATGGAAGAGAAACTATATGGGGCAATCGATTCGCTTAAACAGACAGCTGACTTCATGTGAGAGTCTGGAATCCTACTCTGATTGAGTCTTGATCGCAGAGCGAACGAGAGAGAGAGAGAGAGAGAGAGAGAGAGAGAGAGAGAGAGAGAGAGAAATTTCTTTACTTGTTTTAGTTGTCTGTCGTCTATAGTTATGTTGATGTTCTGTTTCTTTTGCTATATTCATCTGTTTTGTTGATGTTCTGTTTCTCTTTTGTGATTTCATGACTTCTATTTTGTTGATGTTCTGTTTCTCTTTTGTGATTTCATGACTTCTATTTTGTTGATGTTCTGTTTCTCTTTTGTGATTTCATGACTTCTATTTTGTTGATGTTCTGTTTCTCTTTTGTGATATTCATGAACGTCAGAAACAGTTGTGCTAAAACTGAGTAACCGAACGTAGATCAAAATAACAATAATAATTTAAAAAAAAAAAAAAAAAAAAACAGGACACCATATTCCCTATAGGCCTCTTGGCGTGACGGGGGTACTTGTATTCCCTATACGCCACTTGGCGTGACGGGGGTACTTGTATTCCCTATACGCCACTTGGCGTGACGGGGGTACTTGTATTCCCTATACGCCACTTGGCGTGACGGGGGTACTTGTATTCCCTATACGCCACTTGGCGTGACGGGGGTACTTGTATTCCCTATACGCCACTTGGCGTGACTGTGGTACTTTACTGACTTGTTTACACGACGACAGAAAACACCCATGACTGCTTTATCTTCAACATTTAATTACTTCTGAGAATGAACATCTGAAAGGCTGACAACCCATAACAGGTAGAACTGTTGCAACCAAGGGGAAAACACTCCATTTGTCCAATAAAAGGGTAAGCCATGCGAGTAAGAGCCGTATTTCAAGTTCCATTAACGAGGAAAGACTCATCAGATAATAAATCCTTGCTGCTTTGCGGTAACCGTCCGGAGAAGAAAAGGCTATGGGAGAGCACTCAGAGAGAAACCAGGGAGAGTGAGAGCTTAACAGCCCTGGTCGGCATCCACCCTAAGAGAAGAAAAGGCTATGGGAGAGCACTCAGACAGAAACCAGGGAGAGTGTGAGTTTAACAGCCCTGGTCGGCATCCGCCCTAAGAGAAGAAAAGGCTATGGGAGAGCACTCAGACAGAAACAACGGAATGTGAGAGCTTAACACCCCTGGTCGGCATCCGCCCTAAGAGAAAGAAAACTTACGTCAAACTAAGATCGAGGACGGAGTGTGTCAGTCACGGCGCAGGTTTAGGGGAAAACCCAGGACACAACCGCATGAAAGATACTATCCAGAAGTCTCCGAACACTTCTGGATAGGCGATCGAGCACATACTGGTGAAAGCTCGCGTGCTAAGGTGCAGATTCAAGTCTCGTACTTTACCTTTACCTTACACGCACCCATAAGAATACCAACGTGCTGGCCAGTTCATCATGTGCCATGTGATGACGTCCCTAACCTCCCTCTATGGTACATGGACAGTGAGAATCAAGTTCAAGTTATTAAAAGACCAGCGCCAAAAAAGAAATGTATTTAGGAACTCTCCTGACAAGAGGTAAAATAAATGTGTTTAGGAACTCTCCTGACAAGAGGTAAAATAAATGTGTTTAGGAACTCTCCTGACAAGAGGTAAAATAAATGTGTTTAGGAACTCTCCTGACAAGAGGTAAAAGAAATATAAAGTATCCCCGTCACGCCAAATGGCGCACATGGTAAATGGTGTTCTTCTTCTTCTTCTATCCTTCCTTTATTGCCGTTGGCGTCGAGGGGAGATACAATCTGCGATTCTTTGCTCTTCTGTTGGCCTCTTCTGGTGTTATCCCTCCTAGTGACTCTAGTATTCCCTTTATCCATCTCTTTCTCGGTCTTCCTCTTAATCTGACATTTTCGTAGCGTTTGTTTATGGCTCTTTGGTCACTGTTAGTTCTTTTTGTCTTGTTATGTGGCCGAACCAATTTATCTGTTGTTTCTTTATGTATTCGATGGCTGGTTCAATTTCGAGTTTCTTCCTCAGGTCGATGTTTCTTACTCTGTCCCTTAAGCTGGTTCCTGCCATTCTTCTGACACATTTCACTTCGGTGTTATGTTCCAAAATGGTGTTAGTGACCATCAATTTTACAGACCTTCAGCACATGATTTTGGGGGTAATTTTCCTGTCAAGAGGTCAAAGAAATGATCAGTGGAACATTTCTACTGAGTGGAGTAATGAACTGTGCTACCATTTGGGGGGGGGGGGGGAGAGAGAGGAGGAGGGAGTAGGGAAAAATAGCATCCTAACATTGCATTGAACTATCAGCGAGAAATGGGCAACAACAAAATGTAAAAACAAATATCATGCCGATGTGAGGATCACTTTTATCACCACAGGGCAAAGGTCAAATAGTGAATACCTCATGGATACCGATGATAGGAACACGGGGGTCAGGGAGGATGGGGTAAGTAATGCTAACAACAAAAACGGGTTAGTAATGCTAACATCAAACACGGGTAAGTAATGCTAACATCAAACACGGGTAAGTAATGTTAATAACAAACACGGGTAAGTGATGTTAATAACAAACACGGGTAAGTAACGTTAGCAACAAACACGGGTAAGTAACGTTAACAACAAACACGGGTAAGTAACGTTAACAACAAACACGGGTAAGTAATGTTAGCAACAAACACGGGTAAGTAACGTTAACAACAAACACGGGTAAGTAATGTTAATAACAAACACGGGTAAGTAATGTTAACAACAAACACGGGTAAGTAATGTTAATAACAAACACGGGTAAGTAATGCTAACAACAAAACGGGTTAGTAATGTTAACAACAAACACGGGTAAGTAATGCTAACAGCAAACACGGGTAAGTAATGTTAATAACAAACACGGGTAAGTAATGTTAATAACAAACACGGGTAAGTGATGTTAATAACAAACACGGGTAAGTAATGTTAATAACAAACACGGGTAAGTAATGCTAACAACAAAAACGGGTTAGTAAAACAGTCAACAACAGAACTGATAAGATGCACTGTGGATAGAAGATTGTGGAAGGACATGATCACCAACGCTAACCAGTATGGTACATGATGATGATGACGACGTAAAGCAAGAACACAAAATGGTGGACGATAGGAGCGTGGCCTATTTTTAATTACTCTATTGCATGTACCCCAGCCTTGCGGAGTCGCCACATGATCTTCAAGTCGATTTCCATTATGATCAGTAAACAGCACGACAATATAGCTAGACACGTGCTTGACTGGAGCCCACACGCAGATAAAGAAGAGTTTGGGAGCTTTATAATTTCGCTCAAATATAAGGAAATGGTTTATTACCGAGCTTAAGTGCGTCGTTACACAGTGTGCGGTATGGGACACGTTCGCAACATACGGACAGAAAGACAAACCAACAACTGCACCGTCACGTGACATATTTGTAATCGGTGCGATATATATATTTTTTTTCATTCGCCAGATTATACCTCTGACGAAGTCCCTTGAGACTAGGAACTGAATTAATTGTGTGTGTTAATCCATTTTTACCTGACAGCCGTGTGCACGGGGATCCCTCGCCGCACAGGCAGATAACCCCGTCTTCGGAGGTACACATATTTTTTTCCGTCGATGAGTAATTGACGTTTCAAGCAGCCGGGCCTCGCTGCTGAGACCAGGGATGGTTGCCGCAGAGAAAAATCATAAATAAAAATCCCAATATTTGAACCCACAACATCTCTGTCTCGAGGCCGGCGATATAAGGCATCTGTAGAACTCTTATGCTATCATCTAATGCTCATTTACAGCTATAATCTTGCTTTGAGACATTTACCGTTATAATCTTATACCTTCTCTTATATCTTAATACCAGACACATTTACAATAGTTTAGCTATTTATGCTACAATCTAGTCGTAAGCTATATTTACAACTCTAGCGCTGTAAATTATCATTAGTATTCTAACGCTGTGGGAGCCGCGATATCTCAGTGGTTAATGAATTGGACTACAAAGGACAAGAGGTAGGGTTCGATTCCAACCTACGGCTTCCGATTCACCCAGCCTTTAATGGGTACCGGATTTTTTTCTGGGAAAGTAAAGCGGCACGAGCGTAAAGCCGACCACATTACCCCAAAAATCATGTGCTGAAGTGAAGGTCTGTAAAATGTATGGTCACTAATTTCATATTCCCTATACGCCACTTGGCGTGACGGGGCTCTTTACTTTTTTCTTTTGTTATTCAAATGCTGTAAGACATCTTTATGTATCTATTGTTATATATAAGACATCTTTATGTATCTATTGTTATATATAAGACATCTGTATGTATCTATTGTTATATATAAGACATCTTTATGTATCTATTGTTATATATAAGACATCTGTATGTATCTACTGTTGCATATAAGGCATCTTTATGTATCTAATGTTGTATATAAGACATCTTTATGTATCTAGTGTTATATATAAGACATCTTTATGTATCTACTGTTGCATATAAGACATCTTTCTGTATCTACTGTTATATATAAGACATCTTTATGTATCTACTGTTGTATATAAGACATCTTTATGTATCTACTGTTGTATATAAGACATCTTTATGTATCTACTGTTGTATATAAGACATCTTTATATATCTACTGTTATATATAAGACATCTTTATGTATCTACTGTTGTATATAAGACATCTTTATGTATCTACTGTTATATATAAGACATCTTTATGTATCTACTGTTGTATATAAGACATCTTTATCGTGTCTCTAGTGCTGTAAGAGTAAACCATATGTTTGTCACTAGTGCTGTAAGAGTAAACCATATGTTTGTCTCTAGTGCTGTAAGACATCGGTACATGTCTGGCGCTTTGGGACACATTTATACCTCTTGTATTATAAAACACATTCTCAATTCCTGTACTATATGTCATCCGTAGGTTATCTGTACTGTAACTCCTATATCTCAAATACTGTTAAACATTGTTGACATTGCTATGATTCGAGTACTGTAGGACATATGACATTTCTATAAATATAGTTTTACAAAACATCTTCAAAATTCGCGTGATATAATGCTATAACGTATTTTTACACTCGAATACAATAAGTTATAGGATATCTCTAGTGTTATAAGATATATTTATAACTCTATTGCCAAAACAAAAAGAGAGCTAATTTCCAATATTAGAAAAAAAATAATCATAATTTTTGGCCTTGTAATGAGAAGGGAGTAGTTGGAATATATTGTAACAACTGGGAAAATTGAGGGACGAGGAGATAGAGGGAAGCAAAGAGAAAAGATACCAGACAGCTTCAGAGATTAGCTTAGCAATAGGTCAACAGAAATGATAAATAACTGTCGAGATCGAAAGTTGTGGAGAGACATGATCACCTACGCCAGCAGGCCTGGTACGTGATGATGAGTCCTACAAGTTATCATTATACCTCTACTGTTTTATTTGGCATGTTAAACTTGTAATGATATAAAAACGTCTTTAAAAGTGTAATAGAAATATTTGTAATATGTCTACTGTAATAGTTGTATCATTTATATATTGGTATACAGATATTTGTAAATAATCTCTGAATGACTTCTCCAGCTGTGAAAATGTCAGGGAACATCTTGCAAGTGATCGTACATCATGGAGAGCATGTATAAGGAATGGTATAACATCATTTGAGACGGCAAGGCAAAACTTCGAAGAGAAAAGACTCATGAAAAAGGATGGAAAACCCTGTGGATCAGTGGGCCTAACTTGTTCATTCTGTGGCCATGTGTGTTTGTCAAACATTGGTAGCTTTAGCCACGAGAGAAGCTGTTTGACAAAAACAAAACCTCAAAAAAAGTACACAATAACCTCCACTAGACCGTCTGACAAGACGAAAAGGGCCATATATATATTTATATGTTGTGATAAATCTCGTACTATAACTTATCATATAAGCATTATTCTAGAACAATAAAGAACAGCACTATCTTACATTTTAATTTGTAAACCACGTCCTGAGATTCTGCTTGTTGAAGCTGCTGCAATTATCCATCCACATTTTGCGTGATAATCCAATTGCGTATAAAATAATCCGACGCGACAATCGGAACAAAGTCACAGGAAAACCCGTTGACTGTCCCGAGTTTGCGCCGATGATATGATTATTCAAACATACACAGTGACGTCACAAAGTGAAGAAATAACACAACATCAAGGCCTACTTTGTGAATTATTCCACGAAAACGCTAATTCACTTTTAAAACAAAACAAAAACTATTTGTTATTAATAAAGCCAAGCGTATTAACTTTATAAAAAATAGTAATTATAATCACTACTATTCGGGAATATTCTGTACAATAATGCCCACATTTACATTTTAAAATGTTCTACTATTACTTCGATAGCACTCAAAGCTCTATAAATATTACTTTGTATACACAAAATTCTATAATTATTACTACTTCACGCACAGTTGTACACCAACACTCTAAATTCTACAATTATTATTTCACGCCAACTCTACAAGTTGGAGCATTACTTCACGTACAATCTGAAATCTACAATTATTACTTCGCATACACTCTGAACTAGGCAATTACTCCTACGTCATGTACACTTTAGCATGTACACTTTTTACTGTTATGTGTACATCTAATCTGTAGAATTATTCCGCTTTGTACACGTATTAAGAAATGTACAGTTGTTTCGTTAACGGGCGTTGCGCACATTCTAATATTCTTAAATCCAGACTTTATTCTTTAATGTATCATTACTTTCATTAAATGTACAACTATGGCTTTACTTTCATAATCTACACAGTGTATCATAATTGGTTATCCTCACGAACATTCTAAACAGAAAAATAAAAATAAGAATAATAATAATAATAGTAATCCTGTACTTACATTAAAGAACAATCCATGAGAAGTTAACTCACTTCAAAAACAGACTATCAACTAAGATAACCCATCAATCTAATTGCATTTCTACGGCACAATTTCAACATAGAACGTGCATATCACAAAATATCGGTGATACAGGATGATCTGTACATAGAAGGCATAGATTTAGTCCACAAATCTGCGGGAAAAAACCTCATCACAAGTTCTGTATTCTTGTTGAGGGGAGCTTGGATACACCAAGTTAGAGAGACACAGCAACTGTCGCTTTCCCGGTGGTATTTGCCACCCAAGGCGCTCCGGAGCAATGCTTTCAAAACACGAACCCAGTCGACCAATGAGAATCGCTTTTCTCTGAGACGAAAGAGGCATATCCAAGACCTACAAGCTTATTGGCGAGATTTCTGTGTATATTACTACCAGGTATTTCTTAAATTTTAAACGGATAGAACTACATAAAATTATATTATTGGGGTTAGATATAGGATTACTAATCCTTAATAGACAGCGTTATGTTTAAAATGTATCCCAACTACGGTCATAATTTGGGTAATTAAAAGTAAATGCGCATTGAGTTCGACCCACAAGTCGGCGACGCCCTTGAGTTGGAAGGTGGGCCGGTAGAAATAAGTTGTGATGGCTGAAAACTGTATGTTTTACAAGGCTCTAGCGTAAACGGAACACATCGTTTAAAGAAAGGACCACCCAGATGGTAGTTAGGCCTCGCAGTAGAGCCTTCTCCGTTCCGCGTTTGAGCATGGGGAAGCTGGCTTGTTATGAAGGTCAGTCGACAGTGGCGTAACTCAATAGGTAAAAGAGGAGCGGGCAATATGTTTGAGGAATGGACTAACTACGGTGCAATCAGGTACACAATCTGTTCTGAAGCTGCATATGTACACAGTTCTTTCTCAACGATGCTTTAGTTGTTTGCACATTTTGCGTCTGTCGGTGAAGCTACAATAAACAAGTTGTCTTTTTTCATCACCATGTGCCATACCGGTTGACGTAGGCGATCATGTCCTTCCACAATCTTCTATCTACAGTGCAACGTATCAATTCTGTTGTTGACTGTTTCCCATGCCATGAGACCAAGCTATCCAGTATTTCCTCTCTTTGTCGTCCGCGATCTCTCTTTCCTCTTATTTTGCCAGTTGTAACCAAGTATTCCAACTTTCCTCTCCTCATGACGTGCCCCAAAAAAAGTTGATAGCTTCTTTCTTATGTTTTTTTTTTCTTCAGGAGTTCCCTATTTGTGTTGGCCTCTTTCATACTTTCTTGTATACATTCAAAATAACAAGATGCGTTAGTGTTAAAATGTAAACACGAGTGTGGTTAAAAATAGAACATTGTCCTTTCACCCGCCACCTCCGAAACTCTCAGATTTACCCATCTTTTCTTTTATTCTTCCGAGCAATAATAAAAATCGTTCATACAGAGATATTAAATGAAATTTTTGGGGCGAGTTAAAAGACACAACAGTCTACTAAAAGTAATATTGGAAGGGAAAACACAAGGTAAAGAGGCAGAGGCAGATCAAGACTAACATGGGCGAGTAACATCAAAAAATGGGCAAATCAACCTATGACAACCTGCACCATAAAAGCAAGAGACAGAGTGGAATGACGCTCCATGGTAGCTAACATTCGATGCGGAGACGGCACTCAATTATGATCATGACAGAAATATTAATTTTAGCTAAACATTGGATATTTTATATCCGGTGTCACAAATTGAAACCTCCTTAATAAAGTACCAACTCTAAAAATAAGTGGAATGCACTAGGCTCCGGACATCTTCATGCACATCTTCATGCATAAACGCTGCAAATTTCCAAGTTTAGAACTAAATTACTACTTTGAGATGTAAACAAACAGCCGTGCTCTAAAGAGGGAAGGTTCAGGAAAACGGCGAATCATAGGAGGAAGAGGTATGTTTTACAGCACTCAGAAAATAAGACACATATTAACAATAGAAAAAAAAACAAAGAACAATATATGGTCCGAAGCAGGATCGAACTCGTACTTCTTGGAACTCGGCACTTCGGCTTCTCGTGGCAAGGCGCAGACCATGATTATGCTATAAGAAACCATATTTATGCTATAAGAAACCATATTTATGCTATAAGAAACAATATTTATGCTATAAGAAACAATATTTATGCTATAAGAAACAATATTAATGCTATAAGAAACCATATTTATGCTGTAAGAAACCATATTTATGCTATAAGAAACAATATTAATGCTATAAGAAACAATATTTATGCTATAAGAAACCATATTTATGCTATAAGAAACAATATTTATGCTATAAGAAACCATATTTATGCTATAAGAAACCATATTAATGCTATAAGAAACAATATTTATGCTATAAAAAACCATATTTATGCTATAAGAAACCATGGTTATGCTATAAGAGACCACGTTTATGCTATAAGAGACCCTCATTTTACCAGAAGAGACCATGTTTATGCTATAAGAGACCCTCATTTTACCAGAAGAGACCATGTTTATGCTATAAGAGACTATGTTTATAAGAGACCATGTTTATATTATAAGAGACCCTCATTATGCCAAAAGAGACCATGTTTATGCTATAGGAGACCATGTTTATGCTATAAGAGACCATGTTTATGCTATAGGAGACCATGTTTATGCTATAGGAGACCATGTTTATGCTATAAGAGACCATGTTTATGCTATAAGAGACCCTCAATTTACCAGAAGAGACCATGTTTATGCTATAAGAGACCATGTTTATAAGAGACTATGTTTATATTATAAGAGACCCTCGTTGTGCCAGAAGAGACCATCTTAAGCTATAAGAAGCCTTTACTGTGGTAAAAGAGGCATGGCTTGAGCTATTAAAAATCTCTATTCTGATGTAAATAATCTTCGCTGTACTAAAAGGCATCTTCACTGTGCTAGCAGGTTATTTATTGTCCTAGGAAACACTCTATTGTACTAAAAGAGACTATGTCTGTACTAAATGAGACTATGTCTGTACTAAATGAGACAGTCTTTACTAAATGAGACAGTCTTTACTAAATGAGACTATGTCTGTACTAAATGAGACTATGTCTGTACTAAATAAGACTATGTCTGTACTAAATGAAACTATGTCTGTGCTAAATGAGACTATGTCTGTACTAAATGAGACTATGTCTGTACTAAATGAGACTATGTATGTGCTAAATGAGACTATGTCTGTTCTAAATGAGACAGTCTTTACTAAATGAGACAGTCTTTACTAAATGAGACTATGTCTGTACTAAATGAGACAGTCTTTACTAAATGAGACTATGTCTGTACTAAATGAGACTATGTCTGTGCTAAATGAGACTATGTCTGTACTAAATGAGACTATGTCTGTACTAAATGAAACTATGTCTGTGCTAAATGAGACTATGTCTGTACTAAATGAGACTATGTCTGTGCTAAATGAGACTATGTCTGTGCTAAATGAGACTATGTCTGTTCTAAATGAGACAGTCTTTACTAAATGAGACTATGCCTGTGCTAAATGAGATTATGCCTCTGCTAAAAGAGAATATGTCTGTGCTAAATGAGACTATGTCTGTGCTAAATGAGACTATGTCTGTGCTAAATGAGACTATGTCTGTAATAAATGAGATTATGTCTGTACTAAATGAGACTATGTCTGTAATAAATGAAACTATGTCTGTGCTAAATGAGACTATGTCTGTGCTAAATGAGACTATGTCTGTGCTAAATGAGACTATGTCTGTGCTAAATGAGACTATGTCTGTACTAAATGAGATTATGTCTGTGCTAAGTGAGACTATGTATGTACTAAATGAGACTATGTCTGTTCTAAATGAGACAGTCTTTACTAAATGAGACAGTCTTTACTAAATGAGACTATGTCTGTTCTAAATGAGACAGTCTTTACTAAATGAGACTATGTCTGTGCTAAATGAGACTATGTCTGTACTAAATGAGACTATGTCTGTACTAAATGAGACTATGTCTGTACTAAATGAGACTATGTCTGTGCTAAATGAGACTATGTCTGTGCTAAATGAGACTATGTATGTACTAAATGAGACTATGTCTGTGCTAAATGAGATTATGTCTGTACTAAATGAGACTATGTCTGTGCTAAATGAGACTATGAGATTATGTCTGTACTAAATGAGACTATGTCTGTGCTAAATGAGACTATGTCTATGCTAAATGAGACTATGTCTGTACTAAATGAGACTATGTTTGTGCTAAATGAGACCTTGTCCGTACTAAATGAGACTATGTCTGTGCTAAATGAGACTATGTCTGTACTAAATGAGATTATGCCTGTGCTAAAAGAGAATATGTCTGTACTAAATGAGACTATGCCTGTACTAAATGAGACTATGTCTGTACTAAATGAGATTATGTCTGTGCTAAATGAGACAGTCTTTACTAAATGAGACTATGTCTGTGCTAAATGAGACAGTCTTTACTAAATGAGACAGTCTTTACTAAATTAGACAGTCTTTACTAAATGAGACAGTCTTTACTAAATGAGACTATGTCTGCTAAATGAGACAGTCTTTACTAATGAGACAGTCTTTATTAAATGAGACAGTATTTACTAAATGAGATTATGTCTGTGCGAAATGAGATTATGTCTGTAGTAAATGACACTATGTCTGTACTTAATGAGATTATGTCTGTGCTAAATGAGACTATGTCTGTGCTAAATGAGATTATGTCTGTACTAAATGAGACTATGTCTGTGCTAAATGAAACTATGTCTGTACTAAAAGAGATTATGTCTGTGCTAAATGAGATTATGTCTGTGCTAAGTGAGACTATGTATGTACTAAATGAGACTATGTCTGTTCTAAATGAGACAGTCTTTACTAAATGAGACAGTCTTTACTAAATGAGACTATGTCTGTTCTAAATGAGACAGTCTTTACTAAATGAGACTATGTCTGTGCTAAATGAGACTATGTCTGTGCTAAATGAGACTATGTCTGTACTAAATGAGACTATGTCTGTACTAAATGAGACTATGTCTGTGCTAAATGAGACTATGTCTGTGCTAAATGAGACTATGTATGTACTAAATGAGACTATGTCTGTGCTAAATGAGATTATGTCTGTACTAAATGAGACTATGTCTGTGCTAAATGAAACTATGTCTGTACTAAAAGAGATTATGTCTGTGCTAAATGAGACTATGTCTGTGCTAAATGAGATTATGTCTGTACAAAATGAGATTATGTCTGTACTAAATGAGACTATAACTGTACTAAATGAGACTATGTCTGTACTAAATGAGACTATGTCTGTACTAAATGAGTCTATGTCTGTAATAAATGAGATTATGTCTCTACTAAATGAGATTATGTCTGTACTAAATGAGACTATGTCTGTACTAAATGAGACTATGTCTGTACTAAATGAGATTATGTCTGTGCTAAATGAGACTATGTCTGTGCTAAATGAGAATATGTCTGTGCTGAATGAGACTATGTCTGTACTAAATGAGATTATGTCTGTACTAAATGAGATTATGTCTGTGCTAAATGAGACTATGTCTGTGCTAAATGAGATTATGTCTGTACTAAATGAAACTATGTCTGTACTAAATGAGACTATGTCTGTGCTAAATGAGACTATGTCTGTACTAAATGAGATTATGTCTGTGCTAAGTGAGACTATGTATGTACTAAATGAGACTATATCTGTTCTAAATGAGACAGTCTTTACTAAATGAGACAGTCTTTACTAAATGAGACTATGTCTGTTCTAAATGAGACAGTCTTTACTAAATGAGACTATGTCTGTGCTAAATGAGACTATGTCTGTGCTAAATGAGACTATGTCTGTAATAAATGAGATTATGTCTGTAAGAAATGAGACTATGTCTGTGCTAAATGAGACTATGTCTGTGCTAAATGAGACTATGTCTGTTCTAAATGAGACAGTCTTTACTAAATGAGACTATGCCTGTGCTAAATGAGATTATGCCTCTGCTAAAAGAGAATATGTCTGTGCTAAATGAGACTATGTCTGTGCTAAATGAGACTATGTCTGTGCTAAATGAGATTATGTCTGTGCTAAATGAGACTATGTCTGTGCTAAATGAGATTATGACTGTGCTAAATGAGACTATGTCTGTGCTAAATGAAACTATGTCTGTGCTAAATGAGACTATGTCTGTGCTAAATGAGATTATGTCTGTACTAAATGAGACTATGTCTGTGCTAAATGAGACTAAGAGATTATGTCTGTACTAAATGAGACTATGTCTGTGCTAAATGAGACTATGTCTATGCTAAATGAGACTATGTCTGTACTAAATGAGACTATGTTTGTGCTAAATGAGACCTTGTCCGTACTAAATGAGACTATGTCTGTGCTAAATGAGACTATGTCTGTACTAAATGAGATTATGCCTGTGCTAAAAGAGAATATGTCTGTACTAAATGAGACTATGCCTGTACTAAATGAGACTATGTCTGTACTAAATGAGATTATGTCTGTGCTAAATGAGACAGTCTTTACTAAATGAGACTATGTCTGTGCTAAATGAGACAGTCTTTACTAAATGAGACAGTCTTTACTAAATGAGACAGTCTTTACTAAATGAGACAGTCTTTACTAAATGAGACTATGTCTGCTAAATGAGACAGTCTTTACTAATGAGACAGTCTTTATTAAATGAGACAGTATTTACTAAATGAGATTATGTCTGTGGGAAATGAGATTATGTCTGTAGTAAATGACACTATGTCTGTACTTAATGAGATTATGTCTGTGCTAAATGAGACTATGTCTGTGCTAAATGAGATTATGTCTGTACTAAATGAGACTATGTCTGTGCTAAATGAAACTATGTCTGTACTAAAAGAGATTATGTCTGTGCTAAATGAGACTATGTCTGTGCTAAATGAGATTATGTCTGTACTAAATGAGATTATGTCTGTACTAAATGAGACTATAACTGTACTAAATGAGACTATGTCTGTACTAAATGAGACTATGTCTGTACTAAATGAGTCTATGTCTGTAATAAATGAGATTATGTCTCTACTAAATGAGATTATGTCTGTACTAAATGAGACTATGTCTGTACTAAATGAGACTATGTCTGTACTAAATGAGATTATGTCTGTGCTAAATGAGACTAAGTCTGTGCTAAATGAGATTATGTCTGTACTAAATGAGACTATGTCTGTACTAAATGAGATTATGCCTCTGCTAAAAGAGAATATGTCTGTACTAAATGAGATTATGCCTGTGCTAAAAGAGAATATGTCTGTACAAAATGAGACTATGTCTGTACTAAAAGAGACTATGTCTGTACTAAATGAGACAGTCTTTACTAAATGAGACTATGTCTGTGCTAAATGAGACTATATCTGTGCTAAATGAGATTATGTCTGTGCTAAATGAGACTGTGTCTGTGCTAAATGAGATTATGCCTTTGCTAAAAGAGAATATGTCTGTGCTAAATGAGACTATGTCTGTGCTAAATTAGACTATGTCTGTACTAAATGAGATTACGTCTGTACTAAATGAGATTATGTCTGTACTAAATGAGACTGTCTGTACTAAATGAGACTATGTCTGTACTAAATTAGACTATGTCTGTGCTAAATGAGACTATGTCTGTGCTAAATGAGAATATGTCTGTGCTGAATGAGACTATGTCTGTACTAAATGAGATTATGTCTGTACTAAATGAGATTATGTCTGTGCTAAATGAGACTATGTCTGTGCTAAATGAGATTATGTCTGTACTAAATGAAACTATGTCTGTACTAAATGAGACTATGTCTGTACTAAATGAGACTATGTCTGTGCTAAATGAAACTATGTCTGTACTAAATGAGACTATGTCTGTGCTAAATGAGACTATGTCTGTACTAAATGAGATTATGCCTCTGCTAAAAGAGAATATGTCTGTGCTAAATGAGATTATGTCTGTACTAAATGAGACTATGGCTGTACTAAATGAGATTATGTCTGTGCTAAAAGAGAATATGTCTGTACTAAATGAGACTACGTCTGTACTAAATAAGACTATGTCTGTACTAAATGAGAGTATGCCTCTGCTAAAAGAGAATATGACTGTACTAAATGAGACTATGTCTGTACTAAATGAGACTATGTCTGTGTTAAATGAGAATATGACTCTGCTAAATGAGACTATGTCTGTACTAAGTGAGACTATGTTTTTACTAAATGAGATTATGTCTGTGCTAAATGAGACTATGTCTGTGCTAAAATAGTCTATGTCTGTACTAAATGAGACTATGTCTGTACTAAATGAGACTATGTGTGTACTGAATGAGACTATGTATGTACTAAATGAGATTATGTCTGTACTAAATGAGACTATGTCTGTGCAAAATGAGACTATGTCTGTACTAAATGAGACTATGTCTGCACTAAATGAGACTATGTCTGTAAGAAATGAGACTATGTCTGTGCTAAAAGAGACTATGTCTGTAATACATGAGATTATGGCTGTGCTAAATGAGACAATGTCTGTGCTAAATGAGACTATGTCTGTGCTAAATGAGACAATGTCTGTGCTAAATGAGACTATGTCTGTGCTAAATGAGACTATGTCTGTGCTAAATGAGACAATGTCTGTGCTAAATGAGACTATGTCTGTGCTAAATGAGACAATGTCTGTGCTAAATGAGACAATGTCTGTGCTAAATGAGACTATGTCTGTGCTAAATGAGACAATGTCTGTGCTAAATGAGACTATGTCTGTGCTAAATGAGACAATGTCTGTGCTAAATGAGACAATGTCTGTGCTAAATGAGACTATGTCTGTGCTAAATGAGACAATGTCTGTGCTAAATGAGACAATGTCTGTGCTAAATGAGACTATGTCTGTGCTAAATGAGACTATGTCTGTGCTAAATGAGACAATGTCTGTGCTAAATGAGACTATGTCTGTGCTAAATGAGACAATGTCTGTGCTAAATGAGACTATGTCTGTGCTAAATGAGACTATGTCTGTGCTAAATGAGACTATGTCTGTGCTAAATGAGACTATGTCTGTGCTAAATGAGACAATGTCTGTGCTAAATGAGACAATGTCTGTGCTAAATGAGACAATGTCTGTGCTAAATGAGACTATGTCTGTGCTAAATGAGACTATGTATGTGCTAAATGAGACTATGTCTGTACTAAATGAGACTATGTCTGTACTAAATGAGACTATGTCTGTGCTAAATGAGACTATGTCTGTGCTAAATGAGACTATGTCTGTGCTAAATGAGACTATGTCTGTGCTAAATGAGACTATGTCTGTGCTAAATGAGACTATGTCTGTGCTAAATGAGACTATGTCTGTGCTAAATGGGACTATGTCTGTGCTAAATGAGACAATGTCTGTGCTAAATGAGACAATGTCTGTGCTAAATGAGACAATGTCTGTGCTAAATGAGACAATGTCTGTGCTAAATGAGACTATGTCTGTGCTAAATGAGACTATGTCTGTGCTAAATGAGACTATGTCTGTACTAAATGAGACTATGTCTGTACTAAATGAGACTATGTCTGTGCTAAATGAGACTATGTCTGTGCTAAATGAGACTATGTCTGTGCTAAATGAGACTATGTCTGTGCTAAATGAGACTATGTCTGTGCTAAATGAGACTATGTCTGTGCTAAATGAGACTATGTCTGTGCTAAATGAGACTATGTCTGTACTAAATGAGACTATGTCTGTACTAAATGAGACTATGTCTGTGCTAAATGAGACTATGTCTGTACTAAATGAGACTATGTCTGTGCTAAATGAGACTATGTCTGTGCTAAATGAGACTATGTCTGTGCTAAATGAGACTATGTCTGTACTAAATGAGACTATGTCTGTGCTAAATGAGACTATGTCTGTACTAAATGAGACTATGTCTGTACTAAATGAGACTATGTCTGTGCTAAATGAGACTATGTCTGTGCTAAATGAGACTATGTATGTACTAAATGAGACTATGTCTGTACTAAATGAGACTATGTCTGTGCTAAATGAGACTATGTCTGTGCTAAATGAGACTATGTCTGTACTAAATGAGACTATGTCTGTGCTAAATGAGACTATGTCTGTACTAAATGAGACTATGTCTGTACTAAATGAGACTATGTCTGTGCTAAATGAGACCTTCGTTGTTTTACTCTTGTTTTCTTTGTTCCGTCATTATCTTCTCTCTCTCTCTCTCTCTCTCTCTCTCTCTCTCTCTCTCTCTCTCTCTCTCTCTCTCTCTCTCTTTCTCAAATTAAAAAAAAAAATTAAATAAAAATAAAGAAATATTTTTTTTAAGTGAAACCAAAATAAAGAAACAGCATACATGGTTTGGCCACATGATAAGATAGAAGGAGCAATGCACTACATAACGAGTTATCATCAAACACAACGGAAGTGCCACAACGAAGAGCCGACCACGACAAGGATGGGTTATAGAATATTAGAAACAACAAAAACATATCAGGAGGGAGCAATAGGACCGCAGAAAATATTATCCTTTGACCCTGAAATTTAAAAACAACGAATGAGGAAGGAAAAGGTTAAGAACGAAAAGGAACAAATAAAACTCTTTTGGATCACTCATAAAAAACGAAGTTCAGCGAAGCCCTAGTAAATCGATGCCAACGTGATGTGCACATCAGCAATACGTCGATGTCATCTACCAGTCGTACTATATTCGGATGTCACAGAGATGGCATTTCTCAGAAGAATGTTGAAAGTTCCCTGGACAGCTAAAAAGACCAACGAGGAAGTTCTCAAAGAGGCCAACACAAAAAGGGAGCTCTTAAATAACATCAGCGTGAAACAATATACATTTTTTCGGGCACATCATGAGAAGAGGAACGTTGGAATATTTGGTTACAGCTGGCAAATTAAAAGGAAAGAGAGATCACGGACGACAAAGAGAGAAAATACTGGATAGCTTGGTGTCATGGCATGGAAAACAGTCAACAAGTGAACTGATACGATGCACTGTAGATAGAATATTGTGGAGGGACATGATCGCCTACGCCAACCTGTATGGCACACGATGATGATCAAATAAAAAAAACCTGAACAATGAGAAATTACCGCACATTTTTTAAGGAAGTGCGTAAACGAAACGGGTTGACTACAAGCTTTAGATCAACATAATCTGGTATAAGGATGACACATTTCTCGTTTGAAATGAGAAGCCCGCACGAGCTTTGGGAAGCATTGTCGTATCATCAAAGGAGAAATGTCCAGCGGCGAGCACGATTACGTACTTTGGGGGGCATTGCAATACGCGACGGGGGAGCCGCTGAAGAATAGGATAAATCAGGCAACCGTAGATATTGTCAGTCTAAATAAAGCTGGGTGGGTTTATATTTTAAAAATATAAAAAAAAAACGATGAAAGAAACGATAGATATGAGAGCGATGCGAACTGTCGATGTTTGTATGTGGGTTAGAATCTTGGAATATAACGAAACTTGAGACGTCGCAGCTGTCATCATCAACACATCCTCTCTTTGACATTCATCCGACGACTACACCTCGTCATCGCCACCTTTAAAAAGACGTTAAGTCGTAGGCATAAACACGTTGTGTTGTTGTTTACAGCAAGCTGTGATAGTTGCACCTTTTCAGCACATCCGATTTTCCCCATGCAATTTATAGCACATCCGACTTTCAGTACGGATTTTATAGCACATCCGACTTTCAGTACAGAATTTAACACATCCGACTTTCACCACAGAATTTAGCACATCCGACTTTCACCACAGAATTTAGCACATCCGACTTTCACCGCAGAATTTAGCACATCCGACTTTCACCACAGAATTTAGCACATCCGACTTTCACCGCAGAATTTAGCACATCCGACTTTCACCACAGAATTTAGCACATCCGACTTTCACCACAGAATTTAGCACATCCAACTTTCACCACAGAATTTAGCACATCCAACTTTCACCACAGAATTTAGCACATCCAACTTTCACCACAGAATTTAGCACATCCAACTTTCACCACAGAATTTAGCACATCCAACTTTCACCACAGAATTTAGCACATCCAACTTTCACCACAGAATTTATGAAAACCGGGTTGCTTTCATCTTCGATTCGCAACGCTCAACCTGGCTGATTAATCTGTTTAACGGGGAACCACTGGGAGGTGGATCAGCTCTATTGTTTGTCAATTCTGACGTAAACAGCCAATTCGGGGCAGTTGATCGGTATAGTTTACACCTTAGCATTCACTCCATGT